>BQKN01058956.1:52795-65120 GCA_022839385.1 Asparagus kiusianus | reverse complement strand
AGCTGCGGAGGTACTAAGCATTTATTTGAGAATAAAGATGCTAGTTGGCTAATCAAAATGGATAGAATGGGTTTAATGTTTTGTTACTTGTGCACGAATGTTTGCAAATTACCTATCAGAATGAAAGGCGATGCAAGACGATGCAGGGATCAACAAGATTATGGTATTAGCCTGCGTTTTCAACGGGTGTCATGCCTCTGGTAGACCTGTTTGTCGATGCACTAACATCCATTGTAAATAATTTATGTAAAAGTTTGTAAATAATTTATGTATCTCTCTACTATTTTGGTGAATGTATTATTTAAATATAATGGGATTTGATATTGGAATATAATTAGATTGTGTTGGATATGAATATAATTTTTTGTTGTTCAATATTGTGTACATGCACTCAAAGTAGATTCTGCAAAAAAAAAACTATTGTAGCAGCATCCTAGAGATTCTGAAAAAAAAACTACTGTAGCAGCATCCTAGACGGAAATTCCGTCTAGGATGCTCAAATTCCGTCCAGGATACCTTTTTAAAAAATAAAAAAAATAAAAACATCAATTTTCGTCTAGAATGACTATTCTAGATGGAAATTTCCGTCTAGGATACTCATCCTAAACGAAAAAATTTTCCGTCTAGGATACAGTATTCTAGATGGAAATTCCGTCTAGAATAATCTGTCTAGGATGTATTCTAGACGGTTATGAATTACGTCTAGAATATTCTATCTAGGATGTATTCCAGACGGAATTTCCGCCTAGAATACTGTATCCTAGACGAAAACTTCCTAGACGGGTATTCTAGACAGAATTCCGTCTAGGATACTCATCCTAGACAGAATTCTGTGTATCCTAGACGGAATTTTCCGTCTAGGATGCCTAATTTTTTAGCAGTGAATACAATTAAACGATATACAAGTCAAATCAAAGAAAACATAGTTGTAAAAATAATAACATATAAAATAATGACCGGCACGAGGAAAGAGAAGTTATACAAAGAGAGGATAATCACAAAACGATGGGACAAGAACCGTGAAAAACTATGGAGTCAAAAGTGATAAGATAGGAACTATAATATAATTTATCAAGATGATAGAATAAACGCTAACTATAGTCTTACGGATGAAGTATGATATGCGTCTAAATTATTCATTATATTCTCATGTGTGAGAACTCGGGACCGTGACCTGCATGGGCCACCAGAAAAACCTGTCACGTCCCGCTTCCCAAAATACCAGGGAATCGGAACGTGAATTAGCCCGCGACGTATTAGACTAAGGAAAAATAAGTACTAGACTCCTTCTGCTCAATCTAATAGGCTAAGTGTCAAGCAAATATAAAGTGAAGGCACAAGTCCCCGATCACAGTGGCGAGAATATAATAAACAACTCAGAACAAAATAATATATATATCACAACTAAAATATCATCCCAGACGTAATATTCGAGCCAAACATGCCCTTATACAAAACTATCTGAATAAAATTCTAGAAAAATATAAAATACAATGATTTGATGGAAAATAAAAGTACTACAAAAGTAAAATAGGGTCATCAACTAACTAAAAGAGGTAACTAAGCTTCGACTTGTTCTTCTGCTCCGTCTGCAAAGCCTTCCTACGGAGGATCCTCTAGCTCCTGTACTACTCCGAACTGTAGTTGTCCGTCCTCTAAGTCTGACGTACATCCTGAGAGAAAGGAGTACGTCAGCGTGCATGGCACACGGCAAGATCCCAAAAGGAAGAATAGAAACGGTCGTGCGACCAATGCAATAATGGTAATAACAGTAGAAACATGCAACTGAAATACTAATAATCTAAATATAATTTACTATTAGAATAGAATAATCAGAATAAATCCAAGGAAATCAACCAAGTAACAAGTCGATCATGCAGCTAGCGATCAGAATAATTATCCAAGCACAGGGTCATACACTAGATGAAATTAATACTTAAAAATCTACAACTCGAGACGTAGTACGTCGAGCGATATAATCCAAATAAGGAAACCCTTATGTATATACCATATATCTCAAATTATAGATAATTAAATATTAATCCCGATCTATGCATGAAGAGAAACATAACTGGCCCGTATCTCACAAGAATTCCTACATAGCCAAGAAACGAGGTCATGTAACTAGCCATCCTATAAGAGGTCGCTGGTTCGCATCTCACACAGAGTCAACGCTCATATCAACGGATAACTGACTGTTGACAAATCCCCTACTTGCACCCAATATGCCGTTACACAAGATCGGTCAGAGGGCTACACGTAATCCGATTTTAGCCTAGTCCGAACTCAAGCTAAACTCGGGTGAATGTCAAAATCACGGACCAAGTGACTACACAAGCTTCACTTTGACCCAACAAACCAACCCTAATGCTACACAAGATCATGGGGCGAGCTTGGAAGATACATCAACAGTCTTATCCGATCACATGAACACGGACTTTCCCATCCCAACTCTTCTCGTTTTGCTAAGTCAACACAACACATGTCTCTAGGTCACGCAAGGCTACTACGGTCATGACTATTAACGGTTCTCAAACACAACCAGAAATAAATAATATGATTGATCATGTACGATAATATCAAGGCATATCACATAATTAAGAATCAGAAATCATAAAATTGTTCTAAAATAATCTTCTGAAATAATAATTTATTTACTTCAAAATAATTATTTTTTCTAAAATAAATTCTTTTCTTATTATAATAATTCTAAAAATTATCTTTTAAAATAATAAATTCATAAATTTAAAAATAACCTTTTTATAAGATAAATTCTCATTAACACAAAAAAGTCTATTTTCCCAAAATAATTTCTTTTTAAAAATATTTATCATTCTAAAATGATTTCTCCCACAAGATAATTTCTAAAAATTATTATAATTATTCTAAAAATACTATTTATCACATAATTAAGATTTATCTAATATTATTCATCAAACAATCCCATGCAGATAAATATATCAGATCTAAAATTACATATAATTCATAATAGATATAAAATTTAGATCTGAGCAAGTGAGATCTTGCCTCGGGATTCTGTCGAACGTATCGACACTGTCGTGCGAGTCCGCTGGTGAGGCGTCGGGGAACGTTGGTGTTGAGGCACTGGCATGGACTATCGGCGTGCGGATCTGGGTCTTGGGGGTCGGACGTGAGGCTGCAGGGGCTGGTCGTCGGAGCTCGGGGCTGAGGGGTCTGGCGGCTCGTTGTTTTGGGAAGGGGGAGGAGCCGAAGTTGAGGGGGAAGCTCGCGGATCTAGAGGAGACGTCAAGGGCAGCGGGGGTGCGAGTCGATGGTGGGTCTGGCTTGAGCTCGAGGCGTGCAGGCGAATGAGAAATCGGTGGCAACTCAGGGGAGCTCACGGATGAGAGGGAGGAAGAGCTGAGGCGAGCGGCTTGGCTACGGCTGGGGGACAAAGGAGGAAGGGGAGGGCTGAGGCGGACGAGCGGTGATTGGCTTGGGGCTAGGCTGAGCTCGGGGTGGCGGTGAGCTGGGCGGAGGGCGCGGTGAGGGGAGGTGGGGCTGGAGGAGCTCAGGGCTGAGCTTGGCTGTCGGACTGAGTGAGGCAGCGCTGGTTAGCGACGCGGGTGGAGCTGGCTGGAGGCGGGGGAGATGGGTAGGAGGCAGGGGAGGTGCGGCGGTGAGCTAGGGACGGGGAGGGTGATGACGAGTTCGGCTGGGCGCGACAACTACGAGCTCGGCTGTGGGTTGAGGGGGCTGGTGGCGGTGGTGTTCGGTGCAGCCGAGGGTGGGGGCGAGCTCGCCGGCGGCTTAGGGAGGAGGAGGAGTGGAGTTTGTGGAGGGGGCTTGGGCAGCTTGGTTTGATTGAAGAGAGAGAGAGAGAGAGAGAGAGAGAGAGAGAGAGAGAGTGATTGAGTGAGAGAGAATCACGTGGGGATTTAAAATGAAAGAGAGAGGAATCTCAGGGGGAAGCACGAGGAGGGATTTGGGGAGGAAAACATGGAGTGGGGTGAGTTGTCATGAGCTGAGGGAGAGAGAGTGGCTAATGAAGAGAGAGAAACAAAGTGAAATACAGCAGGGAAAAACACAGGGGAAAATACCACTTAAAATAATAATTTAAAAGTATCAGAAAATTTATTCAAATAAATATTAAAAATTTATAGTCAAAATAATAATGATAACAATAACAACAATGAATAATTAACTATTAATTTAAAAGTTTTATCGAAACAATTAAATTTATAATTAGTAAAACCATTAAAATAAATATAAAATCTTATTTTAAATCATAGAAAATTCTAGAGAAATTGGGAAAATACAAATACTCTTTTAGAAAAAATAATATTGAATATTTAAATACCAGAAAGTTATTTAAACTAGTATTGAAAATTTACGATCATTACATCCTACCCCCCTTAAAACAAATTCCGTCCTCGGAATTAAAGAACCCAAGGATAGAAATATTAAAATAAGGTCATAGCACATCATGAAAAATGTGTGGGCAAATGTTGAATGAGAAAATGGATTTGTATATTATAAGTTATACAAGACACAATAGAGAATAATTCGAAAGAATCAAAGTAAATAGTCAATGCAAATTTATAAAGCAAATCAAGGCCATAATAAAATAATAAGAATGAGATAAGTATAACATAAAGAGAATGAACACATAATTGAAAGAGATTGCACAGACATAAAGAAGCATGTATATTGTAAATAAATATTAATACGTATCAAATTATAATATAACACAACATCTAGGCATATGCAAAAATATAAGTATTAGTCAAACATAGCATAATAGTAAAAATTCGACAACAATATATAATTACAGAAAAATATGAGATCAACACGATATTATTAATATAGTATCATAAGACGACACACCACAGTGTCAAAATATAATCAATAACACATAACTGGTAAAATATAACAAATATATAGTATAGAAAAATATGACATGAAATATAAATACATAATTCAAACACTTGTCAATCAATAGAATATAAGATAAAGTGTATCAACTCAACAATATAAATA
Organism: Asparagus kiusianus; assembly: GCA_022839385.1. NCBI lineage: Eukaryota > Viridiplantae > Streptophyta > Magnoliopsida > Asparagales > Asparagaceae > Asparagus > Asparagus kiusianus. The sequence continues at coordinate 60,119 of BQKN01058956.1, read as the reverse complement.
ATAAAGAAGATAAAAGACAAAAATCTCAACAAATATAATTCAATTATCCGTAAGCAGATGATAAACATGATAAAACACAAAAACATAAATATACGATACAAATAACAGATGAATCATATACAAGCAAAAGCAAAAGAAACATTTGAAGATTATATAAGTAAATCAAAATAGTAAAGAATCAAACGTATATATAGTTTAGATAAACATAATGTACAACATAAGATACATGAAAATAATAATAAAATATTAAATTACAATAGAAATTTCATACAATAAGTTAGTAAAATAAACATTCGAGATATACAAAGTATAGTTATAGCAAAACACATGAATGCAATCAGTAAATCACATTCAACCAAATAAGACATATAAGGTACAAGTATCAAAAATAAGAAATTACAATTATGAAAAAAAATTCAAAGATAGTATTATAGAAACTTATGTCAAAGGTAGTCAAAACATAAACAGACGTAAAGAAGCATAGATATAATAATCAAATATAACCAACAATAATGATATAACATGATGATAAATTCAAAAAATTATTGTAGTTATAAGCATTAATTTTTTAGAGCATATGACAGTGAATAATTATCATACAAGACACAATACTAAATCAATATTAAACATGTTTATTTAATATATCAAATATAATCATTGTGTATAATAAGCATTAAAATAAAAACACATACATAATAATTAGCACATAAAAGTCTGAACACTCCTAGTATAATCATGCTAAATATAAACTATGTTGAAAATAGTTACAAAAATATTATATGATAAAATAGACATAAGGGCAAACAAGTGATTCAAAAGAAACATATTATATAAAACATAATAAGGACATAATTATATATATTTGACAACAATATAATAAATCAGAAATATTAGTAATGCCCATAAAGTAAAATAATAAATATAAACAAGATACAATAATAATAATCATTACTGTATAAAATCAATTCAGATATCGTAATATATTGTATAGTAGTTAAAATCACATAAATACAACCAATATAAATATACATAATTAAATATGTATAATACATAAAATATGGACTATTGAAGATAAAGTGGATATATAAACAAATAAAAACATAAGAAGAGCATAAATTCGTAAAATTAAAGACACCTATATATTTTAGATGAACGTATCATGAATGATTGATGGACATATGAACATAAACACTGATAATACATGAAACAGAACACGATTAGACAAGGTCGATACTAAAAATGATGAATGACTATAAATCAATAACAATATATCGTAAATATAATAATCTAGACTATAATGAAAAGAGAATAGTAAGTATAAAGAATAAAAAGTAAAACCCAACACAAGTAAACATAATTAATTAATAGAAAATAACAACAACAAGGACACATAAGGACATAAAATCTAAAACACTATAAAATAACACTGAAAAATAATCTGTGTATACAATGAATATTGCTGATGTGATAAAATATTACATATCGAAAATATAGCAACAACAACAAATACACATACGTACTATAAACAACCCATGAGAAATTACTATACATACTCACAATGCTATTGAGAATTATCTTTATATTAATTATAAAAAGATAATAATTAATGTAACAAAATAACTATATAATTAGTAACTCAACTTTAAACTTAACAATATAAATAATGCCTGAATATCGAATTAGAAATACATCGCTCTTAGAAATAACAAAATCAATGTGAACATACTAAAACAAGCTAACAAGACAAAACTAACTGATAAAAACTATATACTAAAAATGTAAAGGATAAGAATATACTGCATATGTAGAATATTAAAATCATGAACTCATTAATGTACATCACTAAAAATACGAATAATATATAATAATCTAAAATATAAGTAAATAATAAAGGGTATGACAGAAAAAATGCACACATACACAATTTAGACATGCAAAAATATATTTAACCACAAGAAAATAATCTAAATATCAAATATACTATGTGATGTATATGTGAAGTAATGCGAAATACTTAATGACGTGATTTGAACAATTAAAAATATATAAGTAATGATATATATATTTTTACTATTCAAAATATATAATATAACATTGTGTGTGATATATAAAATAATGTAATAAATAATACAGAAATCAATACAATTAAACGATATATAAGTCAAATCAAAGAAAACATAGTTATAAAAATAATAACATATAAAATAATGAACGCACGAGGAAAGAGAAGTTATACAAAGAGAGGATAATCACAAAGCGATGGGATAAGAACCGTGCAAAACTCTGGAGTCAAAAGTGATAAGATAGGAACTACAATATAATTTATCGAGATGATAGGATAAACGCTAACTATAGTCTTACGGATGAAGTATGATATGCGTCTAAATTATTCATTATATTCTCACTGATGGGAACTCGGGACCGTGACCTGCGTGGGCCATCACAAAAACCTGTTATGCCCCGCTTCCCAAAATACCAGGGAATTGGAATGTGAACAAGCCCGCGACGTATTAGACTAAGGAGAAATAAGTACTAGACTCCTTCTGCTCAATCTAATACGCTAAGCGTCAAGCAAATATAAAGCGAATGCACATGTCCCCGATCACAGTGGCGAGAATATAATAAACAACTCAGAACAAAATAATATACATATCACAACTGAAATATCTTTCCAGACATAATATTCTGGCCAAACATGCCCTTATACAAAATTATCTGAATGAAATTCTAGAAAAATATAAAATACAACGATTTGACGAAAAATAAAAGTACTACAAAAGTAAAATAGGGTCATCAACTAACTAAAAGAGGTAACTAAGCTTCAACTTGTTCTTTTGCTCCGTCTGCAAAGACTTCCTACGGAGGATCCTCTGGCTCCTGTACTACTCCGAACTGTAGCTATCCGTCCTCTAAGTCTGACGTACATCCTGAGAGAAAGAAGTACGTCAGCGTGCATCGCACACGGCAAGATCCTAAAAGGAAGAATAGAAACGGTCGTGCGACCAATGAAATAATGGTAATAACAGTAGAAACATGCAACTGAAATACTAATAATCTAAATATAATTTACTATTAGAATAGAATAATCAGAATAAATCCAAGGAAATCAACCAAGTAACAAGTTGATCATGCAGCTAGCGATCAGAATAATCATCCAAGCACAGGGTCATACACTAGATGGAATTAATACTTAAAAATCTATAACTCGAGACATAGTACGTCAAGTAAAATAATCCAAACAAGAAAACCCTCATGTATATACCATATATCTCAAATTATAGATAATTAAATATTAGTCCCGATCTATGTATGAAGAGAAACATAACTAGTCCGTATCTCACAAGAATTCATACATAGCCAAGAAACGAGGTCATGTAACTAGCCATCCTATAACAGGTCGCTGGTTCGCATCTCACACAGAGTCCACGCTCATATCAACGGATAACTGACTGTTCATAAATCCCCTTCGTGCACCCAATACGCTGCTACACAAGATCGGTCAGAGGGCTACACGCAATCTGATTTCAGCATGGTTCGAACTCAAGCTAAACTCGGTTGGATGTCAAAATCACGGACCAAGTGACTACACAAGCTTCACTTTGACCCAACAAACCAACCCCAATGCTACACAAGATCATGGGACGAGCCTGGAAGATACATCAACAGTCTTATCTGATCACATGAACACAGACTTTCCCATCCCAACTCTTCACGTTTTGCTAAGTCAACACAACACATGTCTCTAGGTCACGCTAGGCTACTACGGTCATGACTACTAACGACTCTCAAACACAACCAGAAATAAACAATACGATTGATCATGTACAATAATATCAAGGCATATCACTGTTAGACCCTAAGGTCGCTATGAAAGAACCCTAGAGGGGGGTGAATAGAGTTTATGCTAATCTAATCTAATTTTATGCTAATTAAAACTAATTAACAAATTATTTTTGCAAGATAGATATACAATGTGATATAAGAAAGAATAAGCAATATAACTAAAGTGATATATCCTAGCAATGATATACTATATGGTATATGCAAGGATATATTTAAACTATAACAAGGGTGAAACAAACTAGTGGATAATATAAACAAGATGCAATAGGCTATAAGATGAATAGTTATAAGTGCGCCAATGCAAACCAAACACGCTATATGTTCACGAGGTTCGGACCTTCCGTCCTACATCCCCGCTCCTCACTCTCGAGGAGAATCCACTACACAACCCGGTTTGGAAACCTGAACTTTTCTACACACTCGGTTTTCTAGCTAAGCGAAAACTCTACACACTCGGTTATCAAGTCAACTGATAACTCTCATAAATCCTCACAGTGTACATACACAAGCTACAACCTCAAGTGTTGGTCCTCACTATATAACATATTGACTCTGTAAAACCCCGTAAATTTGAATATTTTATGATAAATATGTTATATAGTAAAAAATAATATATTTTGATGTTTGAATATGATAAGAATTGATTTAAGATCAATTCAATATATATTTATGAAAATATGAGTGCAAATGCACAAAATATGCACAAAGGCCAAAAGAGTGAAAATCTGAGAATAAGTACCAGTTATGATTTTTTAAGTTTTTCATACCGCTGTATTTAGAATTTGGAAAAGTGTAAAATAACAAAGTTGTAGGTCTCTTCAATATCTTTCCAACAAGTCTTAGATCACCTCATTCCGAGGTCGGATGAGAAAGTTATAGCCAAAATACAGAAGGTTATTTTCCTAGTCAGACTAGGTTTCCTGGTTCGGGTCTAACAGGTTTGTTTCGGGTTTGCCTCTATAAATACCTGTATTTTTCAAGAAAATTTCTTTCTTTTATCATATCTAAGAACCCTAACAGCCACCAAACCCCCATAAACCCTATTTTTAATTCTTAGAGAAGATTGGAGGCTTTTAAGTTGGGTTTTTATTGATTTTTGGCTTTTGGAGTAGAGATCTCCTTCGACGTTGCTTTTAACAAGTTTTCCTACAACCCCAGGCGAGTATCATCTTTACTAATCCTCCTCTCAGTTTTTAAAATGTATCTAAAGAGATTTTAACATGTTTTGTAGAGCCAAAACGAATAGATTATGTATAAAAGATAATTTCTTTTGTATTATATGTATAAAGATTAGGTCTTTCCATGCTAAAAAGGTTGAGAACATTTTTACAGATGTGATTAAGATCTGATGATGATTTTTAAACATGGTTAATCTAAAGAAAAAAGTTTAAATTGTTGTTTTGAGCTTTTATGCATATTTTAGGGTTTTGAATACAAATCTAATGCATAAAATCATGTTAATTGTTGTTGAGTTATTTCCAGATGTTCATATCTACTGTAGCATGTTTCCATACAAGTTTTATGAAGTTTTAATCATGTTTGAATCACAAAAACACGATAAAAACACGACATATACAAAGAACATGAGAATCTGGAAATATGGTTCACGGTCGACCGCCACGGTCGACCGCGTGCAGGATAGAGACCTGGGTAATCTCTGGAGGCCGTCGCGGTCGACCGCCACGGTCGACCACCAGTCTGTTTTTGGCTGTGCATGTTTTTGAATGTTGTATTTTATTTGTTGATCAAATTTCTCGATCTTGTGATGATAGACTACGATGTTATTTGACTGTTAAACACCTGGGATGATGGTGAATTTCAGAGGTGGACACGCACACCGAGATTGGTGCATGTATGTTAGGTTGTGTTAGAATTACACACTTCCGACATGAGTTAATTTGATAAACACATATGAATAATGTTATTCTATACGTATCCGGAAATAGGGAGATGAAACCTATTTACCGCAGAACGATTCAGTAAGAGTATTACAATAGTATCATTGTTGCATGTATCCGGAATAGGAGAATAAGAATCCTATTGCCGCAGATCGATTGAATAATGAGCATTACAAAATAGCACAATATGATGCACACATAGATAATTTTTTAGCTATAAGCTTCACTTTCATGATAGATTACCCGCGAGTAAGTATTTCCTTTGAGATTTTGATGTACCCGTTATGAACGATAGATATATTTTGTTTTAGCAATTGTTGATATCCTCTTATTATAGAGCAGGTCACTCGGACGTAGTTCGAGATGAGATGGTTTTTCTTTGTGTGGGAGATTGGGGTATTTATAATTGATTAATTGCTTTTCATTCATAGAGAGTAATATGAATGATTTGATATATATATGTACTGACTTTATTTTCTTATATACTCCTACCCCTTCCCCTGGGGAGAGGTAGTGATGATCTCACTAGCGCTTTGACGCTCGTTGTTTTCTCCTCCTTCAGGCAGCGAGTCAGGCGCACGAAGAGTCGTAGGTTGATGGGACATTTTAGTTGTCCGTTTAGCTATTTATTATATTTTATAGTTATCGCAGAACTCCACATGTATTTGATTATTTTCAGACTCCAGATTAGTATTTTATTTCATAGAGTTGAGAGCTATTGTAAGACTTTGTTTTTTTGACTCATTGTATTTGAGATTTAGTTCAGACTCAGAGATATGTCTGTTTTATTCCAGTTGGGCTCATCATTGATATTCTTATGCTTCTTCTGTGTTTATCCAGTGTTGTTCTATTTCTATTTTTGTCTGTCTGTACCTTCACCTATTTATTGTTTTCACTAGAGAGATAGTGATTGTGACGGTGAAACTTGTGATAGCATGGTGGTGTTGGACCCTAGAGGGGGGGGGGTGATTAGGGTCACGAGGCTATAATTATGCAATAAAAATTAAGACAAGCAAAACACCATATGCAAATGCAATCAAAATAGAGGAGATAGGGTTAGGAATCGTTATCCTGTGACGCACGATATGTTAACGAGGTTCGGTCCGCTGACCTACGTCCCCGCTCCCCACTCTCGAGGAGAAATCCACTACACAACCCGGTTTGGAAGCCGGAACTTCGTCTACACAGCGATCTCCTCACGATCTCACACTACACAGTTGATCTCACTAGATCACACTCCCACACAATTGATCTACACAAGATCACACTCTCAAGATAGTAGAAAATGGTGCAAGACTCTTTCTTTACAACGTCCCTATGGCAAAGAGAAAGAGCATACTGAAGCTGGGATGTGAAACACAAAGGCTCAGAAAACAGGTTTGAAATTTAAGCTCTGTGAAAACAGTTCTCAGAATATTTTTGAAAGAGCTGGGACACTTGAGGAAGAAGAAGAGGTTGAGTTTAAATAGGAGAAACCAGCTGTTTAAACCCATACCCTTAATCCCCTAAAATCTAGAAACAAACGTCGTTGAATTCTGTACTGAGCGGCGCTGAAGAAAGTACAAAAATTACCGTTTAAAACA
>BQKN01058956.1:8861-29225 GCA_022839385.1 Asparagus kiusianus | reverse complement strand
CCAAATGGGGAATGTGAGAATGATCATAACCGAAAGAAGGTCTGATCACTCGATTTGTGGACCTCTCGTTCTTTGACGGAATCGAGAGGGGAATTTGGCTTTGGTCCTAACTGTCATAAGGTTTGACCAAACTGGAATGGTGTGGTGGAGACTATGAGTAGTCAGAAACCACTGAAAGTTCTGCGAGGGGAGGATCAACGATTAGATCTCATCTCAGCAAAAAGAGAATTTGTGAGAGTTAAATTCTGACAAACAAGAATATTCGGAATTCGAATATTGATTTCTTGCTCATCAGCGACCGGGTCATCCCTAAGAATACCCCAATGTGGTATTCTTCCGGGAACTTCCCGGTACCTCAATTCCTCTGAGGATACTAAGGATAGTATCTCTTCAGAAATTTGCCATTTATTGGCATCATGAGCCGGTCACCATCTTTGGTGATTAGGCGATAGGCGCCGTTCGAGTAAACTGTTTCTACTACAAACGGTCCTTCCCATTTGGGTTCGAATTTGCCTTTCTTCTTGGAGTTAAGGATCATAGGACGTTTCTCAGTTAAGACCAAGTCCCCTTCCTTAAAACTCCTCTGTCGAACCTTTTTGTCGAAGGCTCGAGAAATCCTGGCTTGGTAAAACTCAATATGCTGCTGGGCTTCCAGGCGCTTTTCATCGAGCATCTCGAGTTCTTCGAGGCGCTTCTGATGCTGTTCTTCGGTCGTCATCTGAGTTGCAAGAGCGATCCGAAGAGATGGAATTTGGATTTCCAAAGGGAGAACGGCTTCGCATCCATACACCAATGAGTACGGGGTTGCGCCAGTCGGTGTACGTACCGTGGTACGATAGGCCCATAAAGCTGCACCGAGCTTATCATCCCAATCTCGCTTGTTATTCTTCACAAGCTTTGACAAGAGCTTTATGATAGTCTTGTTGAAGGCTTCAGCTAACCCGTTTGCTGTGGGGTTGTAGGCTGTTGACGAGATGTCCTGAATTTTGAACTTTTCGCAGAACCTTATGAAGGCGTTGCTGATAAATTGAGGACCATTGTCGTGTATGATTCGTCTTGGAACACCATGCCTGTAGATGATATGGTGCTTGATGAATGCAATGACGTTACTCGTCTTGACTTCTCTAAGTGGAACCGCTTCAGCCCATTTGGAGAAGTAGTCAGTGATCGCCAGGATGAACCGGTCACCTTTGACCGAAGGGGGGTTTATAGGACCAACAATGTCCATTCCCCAGGTCTCGAACGGCCACGACGTAACCGAAGGATGTAGATGTTCCGGAGGCTGGTGCATGTAATTCGCGTGTACCTGACACGCGTGACACTTCCGGGCGTATACAATTGCCTCATGCATCATAGAGGGCCAAAAGTATCCCATTCTCCTGATGCGATCATAGAGCTTGGGACCAGGTTGGTGCGCGCCGCACTCTCCTTCATGTGCTTCTTTAAGCACTTCTTCAGCTTCTTTGGTTGATAGACACCGTGCCAGCACGCCATCATACCCCCTGCGGTATAACGTTCGATTCTCTGTATTATAGTAGAATCTTGGAGCTCTTCGTCTGATCGACTCTCTCTCCTTCACATCTTCTGGCAAGATTCCATGCAAGACGTAGTCGATGATGGGGAAACGCCAATCTCGGGGTTCAAACTCAGCCTGAGTTGTGTGCACTTCCTGGGCCTCTTCCTCCTTGCCATTTTCATCATGAAGTGGCACCAAGAGTTGATGCGTTTTTACCGTAACAAATTGTTCTGTTCCGGGAGGTTGTGCCAAGGACACAGCTAAAGCTGCTAACGCATCTGCATAGGTGTTCTGTAGTCGCGGAACGTGCTCGATGAAGAACCCTTCAAACGATTCCGCTAGCTCCACCGCCATCTTGTGGTATGGTAGCAAATCCTGACTTCGGACTTCATATTCCCCTTGCACTTGTTTGACGATTAGTTGAGAATCACCGAAGGCTTCGAGATACTCAACCCCCAGCTCCTTGGCGAAGTTGAGACCTATAATCAGTGCGTTGTACTCTGCCACATTATTCGAGCACGGCTCAGTTAATGAGTAGGCTCGAGGCATCACATGTTTTCCCGGGGAGACTAAGACCACCCCAACTCCGGAGGAGACCTTAGAACATCCAGGAGTACCTGCGGCATTAGCTGCTCGTGAAGCACCATCGAAGTACAAACGCCACACTTGTTGGTGTGAAGTTGCGTTGACTTCGTGGGTTTCATCAGGTAAATCGTCATATACCTCGGCGGCGTCCGTAGTTGGATTAGCTGCCAAGAGATCGCAGATAGCTTGCCCTTTTACTGACTTCTGCTGCTTGAAGTGCAGATCGTATTGGGACAAGAGTAAAGCCCATTTTGCTAATCGCCAGCTCATGGAAGCCGGTTGAGTCATGAATACTCGGACCGGGTTAACTTTGGAGATGACGTAGATAGTTTGTCCAACCAAATAATGCCGCATCTTCTGGATGGCGAACACTAAGGCTAGGCATTCTCTCTCAATCATGGGATATCGAGATTCTGCGCCTACCATGGTTCGGCTTAAGTAATATACCGCCTGCTCGTGACCGTTATCGTCATCTTGTGCAAGCAATGCACTTAATGAGTGGCTCGTCGCCTTGACATAAATCAAGAACGGTTTGCCCGATTTCGGTGCAACGAGTACGGGAGGTTTTGAGAGATATTCTTTGATACTCTCGAATGCCTTTTGACAAGCATCGTCCCATACGAATGACACGCCCTTCTTTGTGAGCCTGGAGAATGGTTGGCATTTTCCCGATAGGTTTGAGATAAACCGACGGATATATGCCAATCGCCCTTGCAGTCCTCTGAGCTCCTTGAGGTTCCTCGGAGGTTGCAATTCATTGATCGCCTTTACTTTATCCGGATCAATGTGAATACCTTTGGTGGTGACGACGAATCCCAAGAATTTTCCACTAGCCATTCCGAGGAAGGATTTGGTAGGGTTCATCTTCAACTGATGGGCCCGCATCAAGTCGAACATGGTCTTCAAGTCTTTGATGTGATCTTTCTTATCACGACTTTTCACGACCAAATCGTCCACGTAGCATTCGACGGTCTTTCGGAGATGCTCTTGAAAGATCTTCGACATGGCTCGCTGATATGTAGCACCTGCATTCTTCAAACCGAAGGGCATGACTGTGTAGCAGAATACGCCGAGAGGTGTTCGGAATGCGGTGTGCTTTTCATCATTTGGATGCATCTTTATCTGGTTGTAACCAGAGAAACCATCCATAAAGGACATCCTCTCAAACCCGCACGTGTTGTCGATGATAACATCCGTGATGGGGAGAGGAAAATCATCTTTTGGACAAGCTGCATTGAGATCCCTGAAGTCAATGCATATCCGGATCTTCCCGTTCTTCTTTAGGACCGGAACGATATTGGCAAGCCATTCGGGATGTTGTTCCTCTCGGATAAATCCTGAATCGACGAGCTTCTTGACTTCAGCTTCGATTGCTTCCATCATTTGCGGACGAAACCGTCGTTGTTGTTGTTTGACTGGTTTAACCTCCGGCTTGATGTTGAGACGATGCACTGCTACGTTTGGGTCGAGACCTGGCATGTCTTCATAATTCCAGGCGAATACGTCGATGTACTCCCGGATAAGAGAAATCAACTCTTCCTTCTCTTCAGGTAAGAGACTATCGCTGATGAATATTGGCTTCGGATTTTCTTCGCTGCCCATATTCACCTGAACGACTTGGTCTTCGGTAGGAGGCTCTCTCTGCTCGAACCGGTCGCCATACTGCATGCTTAAGTGATGAACCCACGGGTCTTCCCATGTCGGCATCTCATCATCTTCTTCTATTGTTGTTGGATCAACCGTGACCATATTCGACATTAGCTTTTTAAATACCTCACCAAGACTAGCGTCGGAATCCCAACCCGAAGAGTCGGAAGAATATCCTTTCCTAGTCTTGTTAGCAATTTGGTCAATGATTTGCCAGCCACACTCATCATCTGATGAGACATAGCCTAGACCTCTTTTGTGGCGATAGTAATTATCGGGTTTTCCCTTCGGCACATAGGCCATCCGGGGTGGAACCCGTGGGCCTCGACCAAAGAAAAGACCCTCTCCGATCTTGAAGTCATAGCCGTGCCTTTCCATCATGTTGCGTGCTTTCGCATCGTACTTGGATAGATGACGGGCTGGTTTATCATCGTCGTCTTCTGTTTCCAGGAAGTGGTTGGGTATCGGAGATGCTCTTCCTTTGCCGTAGACGACCTCCTTTCCACCCCCAATCCCTGCGGGGATGATGAGCGTTGTCCCGCAAGGGTCATGTACCTGCTTCTTTGTCAAACAAAATGATTGAAGAGGCATATATAAATCAGGGTTAGCATAGAGTTCGTTGGTGATATCATCAAGACCCGTCGAGTACTCTAAATCATCATTTATTGATAGTTCTTCGGCAAGTTGCCAATTACAACTATCTTCCGATGATTCATCATCGTCAAGATTGATTACAATGGGTACAATGTCGTTTAAAACAAAACCGCCATCGTAATCAAGCCCTGGTTCGGTATCAGCTTCATCACTGCTGTCCGTTCCTTGGGCCGATGGTTCAGTATCGGATTCAGCGCCGTATAAAAGGGAATCGGTGAAGTAATTCTCCAATCCCTTGAACGGTTGCTTATCCGCGACCACCATCTTGACTTCATTATCTGTGCCCACATATTTGAAGCACTGATGCAGTGTTGACGGGACTATAAGGTTACCGTGGATCCAAGGTCGACCCAACAGCAAATTATAGGAAGTTTCCGCGTCAATCACATAGCATGTGACCTCCGACTTCAAATCCCCGATCTGGCACTTAATTCGGATCTTCCCCAAGGGCCTAGACCCGCTGGTGTTGAATCCGTAAATCGTCGTGCCAGTGGACGCTAATTTGCTAGTCGGGATTCCGAGATGATGCATCAATCGGAATGGCATGATGCTCACAGCGGAACCCGGATCGACTTGGATCCGGTTGACAACGCTGGAGCCGATATGCCCGGTGAAGTACAACGGCCTATCATGATTGGAGTTCCTTGTCTGCATGTCTTCTTTGGTGAAAGAGATGCAGGGGAAGTGATGTGCCGCCAGGTTGCAATGCTGAGCTGACGACTCCGGTTCTTCGGAAGATGGTTTGATCCGAGTCAAGAAGGCTTCGGAATCACTCAAGGCTTCTTGTAGTGCCTTCCGTGCATCCTTCGACAACCGCAGCAACTCGTATAGAGTTATCCTGGCCGGGATGTTGGCCAATTGCGCCATAATGTCGAAATGGGGCTGAGAGCTTGTATTCCCCGGCTTGTCTCGTCCAATTGGATTATTGAATCGAGACGGCCTCAGGTTCTGAGCTTCTTGACGTACGGGCTCTTTTCCCTTATCCTTCTGTGGGATTCTCTCCGTCGCCACTACAGGTGTTGGGGGAATTGCTGAAATTCCCAACTCTGCCAGCGTCTTGGAAGGTGGGGTTTTGGTACCCAACTGCTCAGTAGCATCCGGATACTTGAAGTGATATTCATTCCCGCTCCGAGTTGCAAAGGCTTCTTGCTCATCCTCAGAAAGTGGGAAGGTTGGAATTTTGTCATCATCCACCCCCGGTATGGCAGAAGCACCGTAGCATGATTTACCTTTCCTCTTCGACTTCTTCTTGTTCTTTGTGGAAGAGGTCCCGGCCCACTGTTCATCTGCGATCAAATCCGGATGAACCCACAAGATTTCGCCATTTGGGGCTGTGTGTGGCACAAGCCCTTTCTGGCGCTGCTGGTGTGGATCATCGTTTACTGTTTTCACCGCTGCTTTGATCACCGACTCGTGTTGGAACCAACTCGAGGGTACGGATCCAAAGCTAATGGACACGGTATTTGCACCCACCTTCTTCTCCTTGGGCTGTTTCATGGTGATGACCCCAACATCGATCAGGGCCTGAATCTTGTCCTTGAGAGCGTAGCACACCTTGGTAGGATGGTGCACCGCTCGGTGGAATGCGCAGTATTTCGGATCGTTGACCCTCTTGGCATCTTCCTGATCCTGAATTGGCGGCAGTTTGATCTTGTTGTTCTCCACGAGGTACTTGAAAATACCGGGGATTTCATCCTCCTTGAACGAGTAGACTTTTGGGAACCTTGGCTCCCCAACCTTTTGCTTCTGGGGCTGTTGTTGCCACCTGGGTTGTTGAGGCGCCCTCTGCTGCTGCTGTTGCGGCTGCTGCGGTTGTTGCTGCTGTTGCGGTTGTGCTTGCACTTCAAAGACTTGATTTGCGACCACCGCATTCGCATGCGCCTTCCCTTTACCCTTGGGGGTAAAATTTGGTTGTGGGGCATTGTTGGAAATTTGCCCCCTCTCCGCTTTCTTCCTCTTGAGGAATCGCTCGGCTCTTTCTCCTCGCATTTTCAAGTCCTTCCAGGTTTTGGATGGCGCCATTCCCATGGCTTCGAGGATGTCGAGCGTGAGGTTGTTGTGGCAGGTCTCAAGGATGAAATCCTCGCTGACCGGATCCCTGCAATTCATAGCTTTGTTGCGGAATCTCTTCACGAAGTTTTCAACCGTCTCGCCGTTCTTTTGTTTTTCATCGAACAGCGTGCCGATTGAAACCTCGGTGTCATCATCAAAAAAGTTTGTTAGGAACATGTCCTCCATGTCATCCCAGCCGTTGATGCTCCCAGGCTTGAGACGGCGATACCAATCGAAGGCAGCCCCGCGAAGAGTGCCGACGAATGACCGCACCATGAGGGGCTCATTTCCGGAAATAATTCCTAAATGAGACTTGAAATAGATTAAATGCTGGGTAGGGGAACCCTTCCCATCAAACGGCGTAAAGTTAATTAAATTAAACTTTGCCGGATATGGGATTGATTCCCACTCCCTCGGATATGGGCAGGGTATACCGGATCTTTTTACCTCCTGAGCATTCATCAATGCATTGATCTTGCTCTCTAGGTCTTTCATCTTCCTGTCCTCACTCGTCTCGGTCTTCGAGTGGCTTCTGGGAGAGGCGGCGTGGTCCTCTTTTGCATTTTCTTCTGCGGGACCACCCCCAGTGTTGGTATTGACGGGAGGAATGTTGACATTATCCGCTTCCCGTTCATGCTCCTCTGGATTGCGTTGGCTCGGTTCTCCTTGGTGAACCGTCATTGCCGCGATCTGTTGATCGTGCATCTCCCTCATCCGCTGCATGGCCATCTCCATTTCAAATTTGAAGCTTTCCTTTTGCTTGGCTAGGGCTTCTTCAAGTATCTTCGACATTTGCTCGGCGCTGATCATGAGCGACTCATAAGGTTGGCCTGCACTTGAAGCCGTGTCATCGGAGGCGACGGCGGAGCAGGTATCAGAATCAGCATCGGATTCCTCCTCTTCTAGGGAAAGTCCCTTGTGTACTCTTGGGTAATTGTTTCGTTTGATGGTTCCCGACCGTAGCCACGTCATGCATTGGGATGCCTCGGCAAGCTGCTCCAAGTTGAGACGTGGTGTTGATCCCCCTCTGCCGGTCATGTTGACTGACACTTTTGAGTATTCATCCTCTCGTCGGAGTGGTTTCTTCTTGTGGAAACGCTTCGGCTTGGAGAGTCTCTCGAATACCGAGATTCTTGTTGGGGTCTGAGTACAGCAACATTCGGACAGCACTGCCTTGATAATGTTGGCACACGGGCAGTGGGACTCCTGCATGTACCTTTTTCGAGATTTTTCCGCACCCCCAGCCCTGTAGTACAGCTCATCAGCTTGATAGCTGGAGCAACCTACAGAGTGCTGGTGGATGTCCCTCGGTATAACACGCTCGTCCTCAGACGAGTGTGTTTCCCTTTGGGAATGTAAAAATTGGTTAGATTTTTCAAGAGTGGCCCGTTCAATTTTACGCTTTTGGGAGCGTAGAAATCGAACGGGCTCTTTCAGTTCGGCTCGCGATTCAGTACGGCCGGTGATAGGGGCTTTCCCTTTGTCAATATTCTTGGGGGGATTGATTCCACCCCCAGTCTGGATTTTAGTTTGGGGACCTTTCAATGGTCCCAGCCGTTCTTTGACGGGTATTCTGCCTCGGTTCTCCTGTAAGGGACCGAGACGACTCGTCAAAGGAAGCTGGGATCTTGAATGATCCCCTTTTTTACCTGGCCCTGTTGAGGGTGCCGGTACGGGAGGAGTAGGCTCTGATTTGGTTGAACTCTGGGCGATAATTTTGCCCTTCTTGGTTTGAGGTGTTGGGTTTGCCTTGGGCACCCACACCGATTTACTCTTGGACGGCGTTTTGACCGCCGATTCTTGCTGCATCTCCTCTGCCTTCTTTAGGAGGAGCCGGGCATGTGCAAGTAGAGCACGGCGCTTCTTGATTCGCTCCTCGAGCGTGGAGCGGTTCCTCTTGACGCGGATCCACTCATTCGCTCCTGATTTGGAGGGGAAGTTGATTACCTGCCGCTGCTCTTGTCGCTGCCTCGACTTCAAGTCCTCTGCATAGCGCACTCCATCCTTTGACTCCTTGGCCTTGGCGAGCTGTTGAGCGAGACGTTGGCGACGTCTTTGGATCACTCTCTTTGATGGAGTTGGAGCAGCATTACCTATTGCCTTTGTAGCGGTTGGATCTACATTCTTGACCACACTGATCGACGCAAGGCCGTTGTGTGGTGCAAGTGTAGTGGCAGCGACGGCGGAGTCTCGGATTGAGGAGTTGGAGATCCCGCGAGCCCTTTTGGGAGATGAGTTCTTTCTACGCCGTTGCGGAGAGGCGGATCTGGAGGAGGAGGAGGAGAGGTACTCTTCGAACTTCTTCTGATCGAATTCGTATTCGATCTCTTCATTCACCCGGATCTTGAAGGCCGGTTGCGTCACTCCGATCTCGGCAGCGAGGTCGACGGCTCCCACTGTGGTCGCCAGCTTGTTTCCGGTAAAAGTTGCTGTTTTCATTGATGTTCTCTTTTTTTGAGATCTGTTACAACTTCAAGCGTTACAACAGTATAAAATGAAAACAAAAGGGTTACAACTTAAACGAAAATAAACACGAGAGCCCGGTTTGGTACGGTCTCGCTTGCGTGGGTTGTTGGCCTGTGACGGGGACGTCGATGTCCGTGGACCGCCGACTCTTCAAGATCCTTGCCGATAAAATCCGGCAGAGTTTCGTCTATCCGCGTAGGATATAGAAACAGAACCTCGTCGATCCGCGCAAGATCTAGAGGTTATAAGCGTATATCTCGGCTAAAACGAGATAATAGCTCTTCTTAGTGTCACCGCAAAGGAGCAACACTAAGGATCAGAGAGGGGGGGTGAATGAACCTTGATGAAGAAACTCTGACTCCTCACTCCAGCAGGGCTTCGCCGCTTCCAGACTCTAGAATTTCAGATCTCGAGGATAATCCCAAGACCGGAAATTCTTCTCCAAGAGCTAAATCAGCGCCAAAATCAAGAGCCCCTCACAATGGAGGCCTAGGGGGCTATTTATAGCCAAAAGGAGAGGGGGGGGCTGATATGGACACCCCAAGAGGAGAGACACCCCCCTAGGGGTGTCTTGGCCAAGGCTGGGACACCCCCCATGGGGTGTCTCGAGCCAGCCGAGACATATTCGTGTGTCCCCGGTTCAGCCCGGGGCTGTGCCGTTGTCCCGCTGTTGACTCGCCGTTGACTTTTCGTCCGAACTCGGATTTGGGTGATTTCGGATGCGTTGGAATCGTGACGGCGAGCTCTGTAGGCCCCGATGGTTGGATTATCTGTGGGGTGATCGAGGCGCAGCGGGCGTTGGTCTGATTGCAGTGATAGCGGGGTTTTCGGTCAACCCGTATCCTTGCGATTCTGACATTCTGTCGGCTCACGTAATCCGTCGGTTTGCTTCAGTCGCTCACCGGCGTCATTTGAGCTCTTGTGAACCGGGTAGTGACGTTCGATCGCCGCTCGTTGACACCGAGCTATGTTCGGGGACCTATCGGCAATTTTCGATGCCTACACTTCTGTGCGCTCATAAGACACCAGATTCATAACAACGACACCAAATTTTCTTTTCTAGATGTTTAGTCAACAACAAGGTGTGAACCCTCATCATTGACAATGGAAGCTGTGAGAATATTGTGTCAAAGGATTTGGTGGATCATTTAAAACTATCGACTGAAACAAAGCCTGTGCCTTATACCATAGGATGTATCAAGAAGGGTCCCTTCTTAAAGGTGACCAAAGTATGCCATGTACCACTATCACTAGGCAAGACTTATAGTAATTCCGTTGCTTGTGATGTTGTGGATATAGATGCGTTCCATGTATTGTTAGGATGGCTGTGGCAATATGATGTTAACGCTACGCATGGCGGCAAGAAGAACGAGTACTCTTTTGTGTGGATGAATAAAAAGATCATCCTACCACATATTCCACCCTCTCCAAAGAGCCTCAAAGATAAATAATTCAAACGTATATCTCTTTGTAACAAGGGATAGTTTCTAGCCAAGTCAAAGAAGTTAAAGCAGAGGTTTGCCTTAGTTGTGAAAGAACAAGTGAAGACACTCACTAAGGTCCCAGGGAAGATGAAGTCACTACTTAAGGAGTTCGAAATGTTGATTCTTAAAGAGCTACCAGAGGGTCTACCTCCCATAAGGGATATTCAACACCATACTAATTTCATCCCGGATTCAGTACTTCCTAATCTGCCAAATTATCACATGAACCCGCAGGAAAAAAAAGGTTTTACAGGACGCCATTGAGGACCTTATTACGAAAGGCCACATCCGAGAGAGCATGAGTCTATGCGCAATTCCAGCACTGTTGACACCA
Organism: Asparagus kiusianus; assembly: GCA_022839385.1. Taxonomy (NCBI): domain Eukaryota; kingdom Viridiplantae; phylum Streptophyta; class Magnoliopsida; order Asparagales; family Asparagaceae; genus Asparagus; species Asparagus kiusianus. Next base: position 18,487 of record BQKN01058956.1, on the reverse strand, counting down.
AAGAAGGATGGCAGTTGGCCATTAACAAGATTACAATTCGCTACAGGTTCCAATCCCTCGGCTAGACGACATGTTAGATCAGTTGGGAAGTACGAGCGTCTTTTTGAAAGTCGGCTTAAGGAGTGTGTTAGACCCTAGGGGGGTGATTAGGGTCTTATGCTAATCTAATCCGATTTTATGCCAATTAAAATTAATTAATAAGTTATCCTAGTAAGTATGAAATACAACAAGTATATAAGCTAGGATAAGCAATATGAATAATGAGATATATCCTATATGATAGAAATATATGCAAGGATATATAAACAACACAAGGGTAAATAATCTAAACAAGATAGTGGATGAAATAAATGAGCAATGCATAATTGACGATGTAAGATAAATGCAAAAACAAATACGCCAAAGACAAACTTAAACAAGCAATATGATTACGGTGTTCGGACCTTCCGTCCTACGTCTCCGCTCCCCACTCCCGGTGAGAAATCCACTATCATAACCGGGTTTTTTACGTTCACCTAAATAACATTTACACCACACAATACGGTTTTCTAGTTTACCAAAAACTCTACAACTAACACACTCTTGTAATCCCACTCTATACCCTCTCAAGTGTTGAACTAGACGTGTCTCCCTCAAGTGCTCGGATACAACCTCTCCCTAGGTTCGTCAACCGACGCCACTCCTCTTGGGACGATCACCGACTCTCGCCACACACTTCTCTCGGTGTACAAGTGTATTACAAAGTGATCTCACAATTAAGGTTTAATACAATAAATGTTTGTTCTCTACTATGGATGAGAACACAATGAAAGCTCACACTCAATTGTTACAACTCTCACCAACCCAAAATATATTATGAATGCCAATATAATAAGCTCAAGTGGGTGTGTGTAACAATGAGATAAAATCAAATCTAACTCAAATAGCAAACTAGCAATAATAAGAATATGAAAATCAATAATAAAATTGCTAGAGAAAAGAGTTAGAAAACTTCTCAATAGATCAAGAGGTAGAGGGAGAATAGTTGGAAGCTCAAACTTCAATGGATGATCTCCTCAAGCTCTTGTGAAATTGATTTCATAAACTCAAACTTCCAAATGCTTAAAAGCTTCTTAAACTCACTTAAACCAAACTAAAACCCTTGTTAAAACTCTTTTAAGCTTGGTTAAGAAACTCTCTTGGTTAGATGAAGAGCTGAAGGCAATAGGGTATTTATACCCACTCAAAACTTCAGCAAAAACCCCACTAAAATGACAACAAAGCCCCCAGAAAAATAGCTCAGAAAATAGCCGTTGGAGTCCAACGGTCAAATCGACGGTCGACCGCGGCGGTCGACCGCGAAGAACAAAAAGCAGAAAAACTGTTCTGGAAGGCTGACGGTCGACCGCGAAAGTCTCCGGACTTGCTATGATCAACCGCCACGGTCGACTGCGAGCCAACAAGACAAAAACTCAGTTCTGAACTCATGGCGGTCGACCGCGAACTGACACATGAAATCAGGTCTGAAAACTGAAATGCTGATTTTGAAACCCTGTTTAAAAATATCAAATAAATTCCAAAAAATGTAAAACTATGGAGAATGATTGTAGATATGATAATAAACATGATACAATGACTGGTTTCCAAAAAGGACTTCCCAAATGAAAAATATCATCATTTTACAAAATAGTCCAAAACATGAAAATGTAAACACATGAGTTTGATGTTTTGACCTAAACCAACTTTTAGAACTTTGCAAAATGATTATGTAGACTTAATAAAATATGTATATGATTATTGTTAAGTCCAAAAACTAAGAATACAATATTTTTACAAATACAATAGAAAATGAAACATATGAGTATGTATATGAAAATATATTTGTTTCATATCTAAGTAGTTAAACCAAATCAAAATATGAAATATGAAATATGTAATTTCATATTTATAAACATAAAAACCAAAATCATGCATGTATATATATAACCATATATATACATAGAAACCAAATACGTGTGTGTATATGATATTGAGCTTAAGGTACTTAACACACATAATATAAAACCTAAACTATGTTACCCAAGCTTGATTGGTCTTCAATATGCTTGACTTGGTAATCTCGCGGATGAAGCTTGAACTTGGATCTTGAACTTGAATTGCATAGCTTCAACCACTATTCCACCAACCTCCATTTGATATGATCGTTATGGCGCAATCCATCCATCCTCCAACTCGTTGTTTGCCTAGAATAAATACAAAAATACAAACACTAGACAAACAATATTAGAAGTAAATTGTTTGTTAAACATCATCAAAACAAGAAGGCCAATAGAGTGGATACCATCAGATCCGAATCCAACCCGGTGATGGGTGAAAGACTGCATTCAAGAGTAGTGAGGGCCTCTACGAATGTCAGGATGAGCAGGAACATATGTTGCATCTCCGAGAGGTCTTCCGAGTGCTAAAAGAGAATGAGCTTCACATCAACCTTAAGAAGTGAGTGTTCTTGATGACTCAGCTAGTGTTCTTGGGGTTTGTAGTAAGCTCGCAGGGAATCCAAGTCGACGAAGATAAGGTCAAAGCAATCAAGGATTGGTCAACTTCAAAAAGTGCTATTGAAGTAAGAAGCTTTCATGGATTAACATCTTTTTATCGGCATTTCATTCGTAATTTTAGTTCTATAGTTGTTCCCATGACGAATTGCTTGAACAAGAAGAGGCGACTCAAGGTGTTCAATGAAGGAGACATGGTGATGGTTTATTTGCGGAAGGAACGGATGCCAGCTGGAGCATACAACAAGCTTAAGCCGAAAAGATATGGACCATTCAAGATTCTCAAGAAGATCAATGATAATGCATATGTAGTGGATCTTCCAGAAGGAATGGCTATGTCGGTGACAATTAACGTGACGGATATTTCTAATTATTTTCCTTCAATCAAGTTGTATTCGAGTGATGCGAACTCAGAGACGAGTTCTTTTGAAGAAGGAGGGACTGATACAAGAGATCAAGCATTGGACGAGACAAGAAGAAAAGCACCCATGTCGACTCGGACATCAGATTAGGGAAGAGTTCCTTTTTGGTTATTTTCTTTTAGATTAGGAAAGAGTTCTTTTTGGTTATTTTCTTTTAGATTAGGAAAGAGTTCTTTTTGGTTATTTTCTTTTAGATTAGGAAAGAGCTTCTTTTTGGTTATTTCCTTTTATATTCAGACTTTCTTTTTTATTAGAGTTAGGATAGGTTTAGTTGGCTATAAATAATAGTTCCTTTCATAAATCAAGTAATAAACTTTTCAATTATTCAATCAAGAGAATTTTTCTTCTTGTTTGCGTCTCAACTTTGAGAAACTTAGAGCTTGTGGATTCAAGCTCGTGAATTACCTGCTGTTGTCAGGACTTGTCGGCATCTGAACGATATCCGATCGGCCTCCCCGTTTCTACGTCTGCGCCAATCAACACCCACAATATCTCGTACATACACAATCCAAAATAACGCAATTCATGAGATCTCTCATACATTCCAAGTACACAATACAAATAACCCACAATCCAAAATTTAAAAATCCTCACAAACATGATGTCCCTTCTAATGACATATATATGATCTTTTTATATAGTGTACATAAACTCGACCTGACAAAAAACTCCTCTATTGCAGCTCTCTCTCTCTCCCCCCTGTCTCTCTCTCTCTCTCTCTCTCATTATCTCATCAGGATTCGATCTTGCTGAGTAGAGAGAACCGAATTGTTACAAGGAACTAACTACTCCAATAGCCACTCAATGTAAAAACTTATGATCATTGAAAACCTGATCGATGTAAAAATATTAATTCAAATTAAGGAATATTAGAGATGAAGGAATATCTTAGTATGGTTGCAATTTGAATGTACCAAGCTAGAGTTGAAATGAAAAAGCATATGACAAAAAATGGGCACCACAAGCTGCTAAAAGACCCTTCGACAAGGCAATCACGTTCCTGATCATATCAATGGGAAAAAAGATAAGTTATGTACAGTATTGACAATTTGATATCTAAACCCAAAATAAATCATGTCAATTCTTTAGTAATCTAATAAATGCATGAATGCCTTCATAGATGAGTTAATGGTAATGAAAAAGCCATGTTTACATCTCCTCACACTAGTAGAAAAACGAGCAACCTAGACGGAAATTTCCGTTTAGGTTGATCCAAATCCCGTCTAGGTTAGTTCAACTAGACAGAATTGCGTCTAGTTAGGCCCGTTTATTTTGCTTCCATCTAGGTTGACTCAAACTAGACGGAATTCCGTCTAGGTTGATCAATCTAGACGGAAGTTATCCTAGACGGAAGTAAGAATTCCGTCTAACTTTCTCGCAGCATGTGGGTGGTACTTCCTTGAGTCAGCCTTGGACTTATGAGAGCTCGGAGGTAAGGGTAAACTGAGATAGTCCTGTGTCTTCGGCCGCAAGTCGGTATGGAATGTATATGATGGATATGTCGAGGTCCAAGAAGCACCTACATAAGAAAGGAGAATCATTAATATAAAATTTTAATTGATCATTATCAATTATTAAATATTGAATACTTACATCGGGGGGATGGTTTTGGTGCTGCATCAGAGGGGCCGGGTGATGAATATCCCGCATCTGCAAAAAATGAACACTATGAGCTAGATAACTAAAAATTTATAAAATATATTAAAATATTAATTAATTTTTATACCTGTCAGGAGATGGTAGTGTATTATCAGCACTACTACCTGAGATGATACTCCGTGATCGATCACCCTCCGGGTCAAAGAGCCTCCTCACCCTCCTTATCTGCAAATTTAATAAAGACAATTGTTAAGTAAAAATTGTATACATGCTCATGAGATGTGTTATTATGAAATGCATTATTGTTTTTATTATGATAAGCTAAAAATCGATAACATGGTGTAACATATATAGTTCATACCTACATCCAGCGCCACATTCTGTGTGTAAGAGAATTCTTGCCAAACATCATCAGATGACCCAATTGGTTCACTATAATTATCTTCACTTTCTTTAATATTTTTTCATTGTTATTAGGAAGAACAACAGATCTTGGCTCCTTGTACAAAACCACCCAATCAGACATGACATTTGGATCTTTCACAAAGAAGCACTGATCAGCTTGTTCTGTGAAAATGAATTTCTCATTCGTATATACTTCTCGGTGAAGATTGACTAGTGTAAATCCATAATGATCCTTTTGCTTTTTTGCAGGACACCACCGAACCTTGAACATCATGTAAGTACATTGTTTTGGTTTACCAAACCCGTAAATTACCTCAACAATATCTTGTAATTGGCCATAATATAGTATGCCAGCTAGAATTGGATTCTGATCTCTTATACTTAAAAAACATTCTTGAGCAAACAAGTCCATGACCCCATTGTTCTGAGTTACCCTCCTATCATCGGTCTCTAGCGTTCGAAATTTATATCCATTGACCAAATGCTCATTATAACGTCTCACTTCGTGATAGAGGCGTTGTGTATGGATAATAATTTTATCTGGTAATGTACCTCCATCAAGAAGTGATTTTTCAACCTAAGACAAACAATTTGAGAATATTTAGGTGATGCTATATTATGAATGTTCAATAATTAATTATAAAACACTTACATTAATTCTTAACCAATCAGAAAATTCTTTCTTATGTCTTTTCTGAATATTGTGCGCTGTATTCCTACCGGTTGTTTCATTCTTAAGCTTCTCCAGATGTCGCCTATATAAACAATATATAACTTTGTATTGATAAACTATATGTAAAATGAATATTTCTCATCTATATTACTGATTTTATTTATTACCTTCGATAGTCTACGAACATATCAAGGTTTTCTAACACATATGCATGAATTTGATCTAAGAGAGATCTCGGGTATGTTTCACGCTTCCTCTTCTTATCAGGTGCTTGAGATGTGGTTTTCTTTTTGTGCATATAACGTGATGCAAACACAAAGCATTCGTTAGCCACATATCCTTCAGCTATCAAGCCCTTAGGACGAACTCGATTGTGAACATTGTGTTTTATGTAGCCCAAGTATCTTAGAATCATAAAAGTTAATTATTAGCATGGTAATTTTAAAAATGCATATACATTTAATAAATATAAGAAAAATCATAAATTACCTTTCAATCGGATACATCCAACGATAAGTAACAGGACCGGCGCTTCTAGCCTCTTTTGCAAGATGCTGGGTAAGATAGACCATAATTATAAAAAATAAGGGAGAGAATATTACTTCCATATTGCATAGAGTAACTCGGACCTCGGCTTTAAGTTTTTTAAATTCATCTACATCTATGACTTTAGAGCATAATTTTTTAAAAAATCCACAAAACTCAATAATAATCTTCGATGCTTCTTTCTCCATATTGTTACAGATTACAACATGGAGCAATTGATGGATAAGAACGTGATAATCATGGGTCTTCAGACCTAAGAGTTTTCTCTCTTGCACCTGGATATTATTTGAAATGTTAGCAGAGTAACCATCCGGACGACTTTACCGATTTGAGAATTTTACAAACTCGTTGCATCTGCTCATTTGATATTATAACACGAGATGAAGACAACTTTAATTTTTTAAGGCCAACGTCTTGAGCTTGCAAATCATTTCGGATATTCAAAGCAGTCAGATCTTGGCTCGTCCGTAGGTCATCCTTCGACTTGTTTGTATCTTGTAGGAGAGTTGATACTATGTTATCACATATATTTTTCTCAATATGCATAACATCTAAGTTGTGTCGGATTTTAAGATTTTGCTAGTAAGGTAGCTGAAAGAAGATACTAAATTTAGTCCATCCTCTAGATAATTTTTGGGCTTCATCCTTAACTTGCATTTTACGGATCTTTCGCTTACGCTTCAATGACTTTTTTGACTTTAAGTAATCTCTTACTTCGAGCGAGTTAAATTTAGAATAGCGATTTTTTCCAAACAAAACTTTTGGAAACCCCTCAAGTAATTTTACGATCTCATTACCTGTCAGTTGACGCGGCTTCATTCTTTTCTCAACTGTGCCATCAAACATAACTGATAATTTCCTGTCCTTATGACTCAAGGGCAACCACATTCGATTAAACCAATAACAACTCTTTCCGCTATGTGGTAATTGAAGAGCTTCAAATTCCGGACCACATACACAACAAGCACACTTACCATTCGTAGAGTACCCGGACAGATTAGCATAAGCTGTAAAATTATTAATCGTCCATAATAGAATATCACGTAATCTAAACGACTCTTTTAAATGTGCATCATATGCTAAAATACCATCAGACCATAATTGTTTTAGCTTATCAATTAGAGGCTCTAAGTAGATATCAATATCATTTCCCGATGCATGCTTACCGGGTATTAGTAATGAAAGTATCATAAACGGTTGTTTCATACAAAGCAATGGAGGTAAATTATATGACACTAATACAACTAGCCATGTAGACCAGCCAGAGTTCATTACCCCAAATGGATTGAATCCGTCGCTTGATAGACCCAGTCTTATATTTCTACAATCTTCGGTAAAACGAGGATAAATTTTATCAACATGCTTCCAAGCTAAAGCATCAGCAGGATATCTCAATTTACCATCGTCTACTCGATCTTCCTTGTGCCACCTCATATTCTTTGCCGTTTCCTTGTTCATGTACAATCTTCACAATCTAGGAGCCAATGGAAAATGTCGGAGCACCTTGGATGGAATTTTCTTCTGTGTTATCCCTGTCTCCGTTGTAATCCTTGTTGAAGAATTTGTGTGCTGCTTCCACCTAGAAACTGCACATATCGGACACTCTTGAAGGTCTTTATTGGCTTTATGGTATAAAATATAATTATTCGGACATGCATCAATCTTATTATAATCAAGACCCAGAGCAGAGACAATCTTCTCAGCTTGATAAGTTGTTTGGGGTATGCTATTCTCTCATCTAGCAATTACAGTCTGAAGCAAATTAATAAACATTTCAAAATAATTATCTGACATACCGCTAAGTGTCTTAATATGTAGAAGTTTCAGCATAAATGAAAATCTAGAGTATTCGGTACATTCCTCATATAAGTCATTTTCACTATCTTCTAGTAGCTCCATTATTCAGTTTATTTCTGCGGAGAAATGTATATCATCAATATTTTTGGCACTTTTGACATCTCCTACCTCTTCAGCTTCAACTTTGATATCATCTTTACTTTTATCTCTAATATCATCCTCGACATTATCATCAACACCATATTCTGTAAGTCGAGAAAAAATATCATTCAACATTATTTCTGTGTCATCTATTCGTTGGCCACCGGACGTACCAACATGCATATTTGGATCCTCATCTTTAGTGATACCTTCCCCATGCTAGTTCTAATATTTATATTTTTCATCAAAACCTGATTTTATTAGGTGAATTCATATATCATTTCTATTCAGCAGCTTCAAATTTCTACACCTACAACAAGGACAATACATAGTACCGCTTCTTAAATTTCTCGGATTTATTTCCGCATAATGCATGAAGGCTTCACATCCCTCCTTGTATCGTGTGTCACGACATCTATGATGTCTAGGGATATTTATCCATGATTTGTCAGGAATTATCCACATCTGTAAATTATATATATTTATTAAATATGATTAGTCTCACAACTACTAATACATCCATGACTCTTATACATTCAACACACATCAAACATACGTTCATATATCATTTAACAATATGAATATTTATCTACATAAAATATATATAAAACGTACGTAGAAACTAATTACACTAATCTAGCAGCTATCATAGGAAGGCTTCTATCCATTAAGAATATAGTGGTGCTTACATCCAACTTCATATGCTTTGTATATTTTCATTTCTTAAAAATTTCGACAGCACCTACCCGCTGTTCTCCCTGTACACTGTGCGGATGTTATTATGTGTATCAGCAATAACCCGAAATGCAGAACAACATACGCTTATTGTACATGGAGAACAACGAATACGTGCTGCCAAAACTTTCAAGAATAAAAATATACAAAGTATACAAAGTTGGATGTATGCACAACTATATTCCTAACCCGTCCGAGAAGGACAGATCCAATAATTACAAATTTCAGTACCAATTTTTTATTCCTATAATATAAAATAAATGCTCATTTTTGGGAGAAAACTTCATATTCTACCCAAATCTGAGTCGCATATCATATATTATAAGTCCAAAGAATTGGATGTAATTATTGGACGGAAGTCTAGGGATAACGTTATTTTTTTATTTACCTAAATTGGATTATAACATATTATAAAAAATTATAATGTGTTATATATCACTCTATTTTTTTAAATTTATTTCACATATTTTCACATCACAAACTTAAATAATCACTCTTACTTATAACACGAATGAAACTTAAATGAGTTAGGGTTTATAAGTGTTTAAAAAAAATATGATTACTAGTATTGTTCAAATAAATTAACATGTAGTTGAGTTAGGGTTTTCAGAATTGAACTCGTTTATTTTTTATCATAAATTAGGGTTTTTAAACTAAATTCAACAATAAATAATAATAAAATTAAAAATTCTAAAGCTCAGTAGAAAAATCATACCTTTTAAGCAGATGAAACAACGGACACGCCGGTGGTCACGGTTGACCTGATAGAAAGCTGGG
>BQKN01058955.1:63646-76434 GCA_022839385.1 Asparagus kiusianus | reverse complement strand
CTCCCGATGTTGATTGTGAAGGCCGTTGATTAGAGCTTTCATCAGTTATCGTGAAGGTCGTCAGATTGTAACCTTCAGCGATCTATGTGAAAGTCTTCAAATTGTAGCCTCCTGGAAGTCGTCAGATTGTAACTTCCATCATCGGTGTTTGATAGGGGATAAGCTATCTATTATGATTTTTAGACAGCCTACAATGACATTAAATGTTATCTGCTCAGCCATCTATTAAACCATAACATGTTTCTTCTTATTAACCTTTAATAAGATAATTTTTCTTTCTAAGCTTCTTGCAACAGCTCCATTACTATCAAATAATAATGAGAAAGAAAATTATTACAAGAAATAATATTAAGCTTATGGAGTAACTCATTAATCCATATTCATTCTTTTAATGATTTAACATGGTACTACATATTCTGCTATTATTATTAATGATATAAATATAACCCGAAACAGACTTTCTATTATTAGGATTGGATTGAAAATTACTTACAAGATCAAAAACAGTCTTTTTGGGATACATTTCCTTAAAGAGTGATTATTTATGTCTTATAGGAACTATTCCTTTCTTGGAATCTTGTTAAGTTAAATCTTTTATGGATCTTATCCATATAAGTAGATTGTGACAATTCTATATATCTATTTCTCTATCTATATAGAGTTTAAGATCTACGATATAGAATGTCAAAAGAAAATCCTTCATAAAGAACTAAATCATACTTTTAATCATGACATTAAAATATCATTCTTAATGAGCAATATGTCATCAACATGTAATGATAGAAATATAATGGACTTACTTTATTGTTCCTTATACACACATTTTTTTAAGGATATGATCAATCATTTCATCAAAATGAATGTTTGATTGATTAAGTTCATAACTTTAATTGATTCAATTAATCAATTTTATCTTCTTGAATTTTACATACTTGATTTTATAATATGTAAATATCTTCTTAAAGATATCCATTCAAGAAGGTTATTTTAAAATCCATTTATTGATATCTTATATTCATAACACATTGAAATGACTAAATGGATCCTTATGAACTATAATATTACAATTAGAGGAAAAGATTCTTCAATAATTAATACCCGTTTGTCATAAAATATGACATCAGGTCTCTTACATGAGATCATGTCCAACATGACTTTTGTGTAAGTTTTAGGATTTTTATTCTCCTTGTTACTTTTCATCAAATTTATTTTAACAAGGCTACTGTACTATACAGGTGGATGAAAATCCTATTTGATCTCCTAATTGTAAATAGTGTATTCAACAATAAATTTAGTAAGTAAATCTCCATTTACTTTATTACTTAAAGCTCCCACTAAATTTATACAATCTTCAACTCATTTGAAGTTTCTCTCACTGGATTAAATAACTCTCCCACTAAAGAAAACAAATTTTCTTCTTGAGTTATATAAATCCTAATCATCAAGCTTGACTTTATAAAAGAACATATTTCTAGTAATAATTATTGTCTGAAAACTACACTAGGATTATCAATATAATACCTAGTACTTTCTTTAGGATAACCTACTAGTAGGATGTTATTTACCTTAGACTCCTATTTTGTCCATATTTTATTCTCTGATGAGAATATGACAACTCCAGATCTCTAAGCGTCATACACTTAATTTTCTTCATATCCATATCTAATATGGAGTGAAAGAAAAAAGATTTGGCAGGAATTCTACATAATAAATAATATGCAATCTCCAATGCATAACCTATTAGAAAATAAGAACAGGTTAATGCCCAGCATAAACCTAACCATATCGAATAAGGTTTAGTTCTATCTTTCAGACAAATGATTAGGAGTGATAAATTAGTAGATGTCAAAGTACTAACAATTCCATTTTGTTCATAAATCTCTTAAACTCCTAAGAATAGGAACTTGTCATCTGGATCAAATCAGATGACTTTGATACTTTTATCAAACTCCTCTTTAACTTCAATAACATTCTAATTTATGATGCAATCACATAAATACATCAATATATAATTGCATCATATATGAATGCTATAAAATAAGAATATTTAACTATTGCTTTAACATTTAAAGGATCATATACATCTGAATGTATGAAGTCAAAAGTACGCAAGAGCTTTAGCACTATTTTAGAAAAATAGTTTGGTCATATGTCTCTTAGACAATATTTACAAGTTGAGAAATATTCTAATTTAGAAAATTCAAAGGACTATCCTTTATCAATTTATTGATCTTATCAACATTAACATGACCTTGTATTTTTGTGCCAAAGATAAGTTAGATTACCTTGATCCAATCTATATTTTAAGAGATTTATCAATTCCAATAACATTACATAAGAGTTAAGGGTGGCAATCATGAAAAATAAACAATTTTAATTTCATAATTATCAACAAAGCAATTTCTAAACTTTTAATAGAAATTCTATTTTACAAGAAAATAGAAAATCGCTACTATAAAATTTAGAAAATGGAAATCAAATTTCTTCTAACTTTAAGAAACATTAAGACAATCTTTAAGTTTCATTTCATGCCCTTCACTCAAAACAGAAACAAATTTCTTATTATTATTATTTTTATTTACAATGCTGAAACTAGGGCTTTTATTTTTATTGTCAAAGTTAATCTTTTTATGTACTCTTACAACAAATTTGTAAGTATGTAAAGATAAACTAGAATGAATACATCATATATAAAAATCATTCACATTAGTAGACTCTACTAATCAATGGGTGAACTGTCTTCAAAAGATATTTCTTTATTAAGTGACATAAAACAACCTTTACAATTTTCTTTTCTAATGACTTTCATTATTTAAATTTCCGCTTCATGTTTAGAAACCCATTTTACTTTTTAGATTTCCCTCTTAAGAAAATTTTCTTTTCTTAATACTAGACAATCCAATTCGATATCCATCATTATGGATTTAACCTGCTTAATAATATTCTTTTTCCTCTTTTTCTTTAACAAGTTGTTCAATTCTAATACAGTGATAGTTAAATTGAACAAGGGGTGAGATTAGGAAGTAAACATCACATCAACGTTTGATTTCAATCTTAACTTCCAACAAATCTAATTTGTCAATATATATCAAAACATCATATGAAAATATATATCTATGCTCATCTTATGAATATTACTTTTATCATTATTATCTTTAAGCAGGATTATGACTGATGCTCTTTATCATCAGTTACATCTGGTTAAGCGGGTATGTCACCTTAGACAATCATAGGCCAAACATTCAGCATTTGAAAATTAAATAGATTTCTTTTCCAATCCAATAGTTCGGGCTATCTAATTTATAATCATTCAATAACATATCAAAATGACAAAATTTAGTCATTATGTACAAGCAGAATATAATAACACAAATATTGCAAGTTATTATTTTATTATTGCACAATCATTACAGGGATATTTTAAGTAATAATTTCACATTTAACATTTCTCTCATTTATTTAAATGTGAACAGGAAATCCAAGTTTAATTATAAACCTCCAGATTTTCAAGTTCGAATATAATTAAACAAGGTAGAATCATCTATTCAATCATTACCAATTAACGATTTTCCTTTAAATTTTGGTCTTTGATGTAAGATGTGCCCCACTATTTTAGCGAGCACCCCAAGACATCAATGAAGTGTTAACCCATCAATCCAGCTATTTTATATAAAACAGGTGGCACTAGCTATTTTAGTCTAGTGGTCCCATTATACATAAAATACTTGGCATCCTTATGCGAGGTATAACTAGATAATAAATTTTAACAAACCCTATCCTTTGTGGCATCAGATAAGTTAAAAATTATTATCCAAGTTATATCTCTATGATGGAAGACCTTTAGATTTATATTTCTTAAAACATTAATCTATCTACACTTCTATACAACTTTTGTTATTTATTATCACTGAGAGAAAATAACAACAGTCAATTTCTAATAAATTCTAAACTGTCTTATTTAATAAAACAACTTTAGAACAATTCTGGACCTTATAGTAATTTTCATGTATTACTTTAATCACATGAATTATTGAATTTAAACAATTTAAAATCAACATGATCATATCACAAGTATAATACAAACAATATTTCAGAAATATACATGATACAATATCATTTCTAACAATTCACTAAGAGTTAGATAATCTTTTCAATAAAAGAAACTAAACTATACATGCATATGGACTTTAGAACAATTTCTACAACTGCTAGGGACTAATCAAAAATTAGTCTATATATTCAGATGGATCTTAAAACAGTTTCAAAATCAATCAGGAGGGTGAAGCTAATTTCACATCAAAATTAATATACTAGTAGACTCAGAACAATTTCTGGATCAAACAGGGGTCTGTAACTAATTTTACAGTTATTCATCAATACTGGTGGACTTCAAAACAGTTTCTGAATCAAACAGGGGTCTGATAGCAATTCATCAATACTCACAAACTCCAGAACAGTTTCTGGGTTTTTTAGGGAGCTATAACTAATTTTATAGCGTGTTTGAGAACCTGATGGACTTCAGAATAGTTTCTGGGTCAATCAGGGGTCTCAGATTAATTTTACAATAAAATTCAAAACTAATAGGGTTCGGGTCTGGTTCTGTTTGCGGGTCAGACCCGTTATAATATATCCTATTCATAATAGCATTTTGGGTTTTGGGTTTATATGAAATGGGTCAGTACCCATTAGCTCTTATCCTATTTCCTATTGAAATTAGGTTCAAAACCCATTAAGAGTTGTAAACCCATCAAACTTCTCATTCAACCCATGAAGAAAGTTTTTAGGTCTAGGGTTTGGGGCCGCCGCCGCCACCCATGGTCGGCGGCGGGTTGTCCGGCGGGTGGCCGGCCACCGTCGGCGGTGGCGAAGGTTTTTTTTTAATTTTTAAATAAAGAACCCAATTAGATCACATCTAATCAAATTAAATAACCAAAATACTTGATCTAATCAAAGAATCATAACTATGATCATATCAAAAACCCTCAATTGATATTTATCAAAAAAAATATTTTTTTTTCGGATGAACAGTAATCCGAGAACATGAACAGTAACCCGAGCCCTAATCTTGATCTTAATCAAAATTTTAATTTAATCCAATCAAATAATCATAACACCCTTGAACAACAGCACCATAGTTTGATCTAATCAAACTTTTAATTTAATCTAATTAATTTCAGTTTAACAAATTAAACTGAGATGAATAGTAGCTGATGAACAGTAACCGCGCCGGATGAACAGTAACCACGCCGGATGAACATTGTTTTCGGTGGTGAACAGTATCGCCGATGAACAGTACCCCGAATTAAAAAAATAATTTAATCTTATTAAATTATTACATATTGGATTCTAAACCCGCTCTGATACCATCTGTTGGAATAATGACATACAACGCAGCGGAAAAAACATATCATGACTATTAATCAAAATTAATTAAATATTAGAAGAATACCTGAAACGCTTTCCGAATTTCTACAATAACCTGTCCCGAGATCAATCCGAAATAGCTTCCTCAAGAGAAAAAGCCTCCAATTGAAATCCACCCGTCACCGTAGAGGAGCAATACTGAGAGATAGGTTCTCAAAAATCTATTTCTTCATATTATCTTCATAAGATTTTTCATCTCTTCTTCATAAGGTTACATATGAACCCTATTTATAGGATTACACTAGTCTTAGAGATTTTAACTTTAAACAATTCATAATTATCTAGAACTCTATCCATAACAATTAAGGATAGAATAGATTTGTTCAAAAACTTTATCCATAACAATTAAGGATAGAAATAGATTTATTCAAAAACTTTATCCATAACAATTAAGGATAGAAATAGAATTGTATTGCATGTATACCTCTTCTAATGACATTAGTGAGACCAATTGGGTCCCATATCGAGAACCAATTATTAATCAAATTAATAATTTTAATTTAACAATCAAATCTCTATCCGACCAATTGTTCATAAAAGCTCTTCCATAATATGGGATTAATTATTAATAAATAATATCTTACATTCACTCCCTTCCAGTATCATTTATTTTAGGCAACTCTTTTAAGCAGGACAACTCACCTATTTGCTCATGCCTAAATTTGTAATTCCCATGAACATAAATAAAAATCATTTTGAAACATCAAAATATTTTATTTTTATAAGAAAGTAAATTTGTAAAACTATTTTTAAAACCACCTGCCGGCAGGAATTTAATAGCTTCATGGGAATGCATAATAAATTAACTCATCATAATGAGCATACTGGATCCTATCTAGACATCCATTATTTTCCTAAATGAAATTTAGCAACCCAATGTTTCAGGTTGTGTAGCGCTTGCTAAACAAGCTTAACCATCACATCAAAGCATACTAAATTATCAAATCGAAAATAACAATATCATCAAGTCAAAGGGACCATGTAACAATTTGAATTCTCTATCTCTTAGGTGACTCATCCTAGAGAATTCAAATACGGTCTAGTGCTACACACATCATAATGCGTGCTTATGACATACACCCGGAGAATCTCCATTCCCGATGGTTGAGACCCACCACCATATCTCATATATCGGTGTCATGCATAATAACCTGTTATAATAAAGTTATCATTTACTAGTTATAGGTTAAACACAAATTTAAGAAATTTCTAAGTTAGATCATATCTCCAAGCAAGTGACCATCACAGTGCATGATCTAACAAAATAACTTCTAAGGATATATATAACAATTATATAAATAATACCCAAATTATGTGCAACAATTAAATTTATTAACATTACAATATTATTACATAATATGTTTTGGATGTTCAAGGGTAACAAATTTTATACTATTAGGTGAATGGAGGTGAATGGTTCCCAAACAAGGTGAATGGAGGTGAATGGTTCCCCTAACTTCCCTTCACCCTAGGGGTGCCAAACCGTATCCGAGGAAATATCCGTAACCGTATCCGTTAGGATACAAATATGGTTACTCAAATCTATTACCGATAGGATATGGTTGCGGATATGGTTTTGTAGTGAAATATCCGTATCCGTATCCAAAAATATCCGAATACATATTGGTAATACTCTTACGATAGTTTCGATTCTTAGATTATGGATTTGTGGTTAATTTTGATGATCAAGATGTCTAATCTTAGCTTTTCAATCATAATGAACATATTAGCGAACTCTTTTTGTATGACATGACTATATTTTTCTGAATACTATCTAGTTTTCTCATATCCTTTTGTATCTGCATGCATATTCGTTTATATATCCGCATCTATATCCGTAACCGTATCCGATTTTAGCGGATATGGATATGAATTTTTCTTACCGATGTATATCCGTATCCGTATCCGTATCCGTATCCGTATCCGAGATGGGTAAGCGAATATGGATATGATAAGTGTTATATCCGAGCCGTATCCGCTCCGTTAACACCCCTACTTCACCCTCATTCCCCTCAATCCAAACAAGCCCTTGTTTGGATTTGTAGGGGGTGAAGGAAAGTTAAGGGAATTGGGGTGAAGGGAAGGGAAGGGAAGGAAATGGAGTTCCCTTCCCCTTGGTTACACCCCAATTTGGGGGGTAACAAATTCTATACTATTAGGGGGTGAACCAAGGTGAATGGAGGTGAATTAACTTCACCTCCTAAGTGTTCCCAAACAAGGTGAATGGAGGTGAATGGTTCCCCTAACTTCCCTTCACCCTCGTTCTCCTCAATCCAAACAAGCCCTTAGTAAAACGAAAAGCAAATCTACTAGACAATTGCAACTAATTACTCATCCGCCACGTCATCCAATCCACGCCCACCACCCCCCGCTTCTCGAACCTCCTCCAGATTCCTCAGATCACTTAATCCCACTTCCGCCTATCAATGGCCTCGGCTCCCATCGCCGATCGATTCTAGGGTTAGGGTTTCTGACGGCAGCTTCTCCAATGGCGTCCGAGCTCAAAGACCTCGCCGCCGGCGCCAACGGATCCCACGGTGCCGGCGACGATTCCCCCGGCGGCGGCCCCCTCCTCAAGCCCAACTACGTCGCCTCCGACGCCCCCGTCGCCGTCTCCGAGTCCATGGAGGAGATGGAGAGGCGGTACGCGGCGTACGTTAGGAAGGACGCGTACGGTACCATGGGGAGAGGGGAGCTGCCGTGGACCGAGAAGGCTCTGCTAGGGCTTGCCGTTCTGACCCTGGTGCCGATCCGATTGGTGATCGGGATCTTGATTCTGCTGGTCTATTACTTGATCTGTCGGTGTTGCACGCTGTTTAAGGCTCCGAATCGGGAGGACGAGCAGGAGGATTACGCCCATATGGATGGGTGGAGGCGAGAGGTTGTGATCCGATGCGGGCGCTTTGCGACGAGGGCGATGCTGTTTAATTTCGGGTTTTATTGGATTAAGGAGACTCGAAGGGACTTGCTGCACGGGGTATAGCTTCGAAAGCATCAAATTTTGTAGCTTTTGCTTTGTTATTGCATAGTTGTAAGTACGTAGGCCTTGAGCTTTTGGACAGATTGGAGTGAAACCTGAGATAGTTCGTTCTTTTCTTCGATTGTTGGCGTAATAAGGTTTTTATAATAGAACAATCATAACCCATAATCGAATATTAAATCATAGTTTAGGTCTCGAAAATTGTGGACAAGCCTATTAATAGGATGTCAGATACCAGTGTAAATGTATTAAACTAGCTCATTCGAGTAACTACCCACTATTACTCTTCTTTTATTCTCGTATTGGTTGATCAGGAAAACACCACTAATCAGGATATATGAACCGGATCACAAGTTGAGGCTAGTTATTGTTTATCACTTGATCAGGTCAATCAATGATGGGGGAGGAGGTGACACTGTACTTTTTATGAGGAGGGTTTATCGATAACTTTGAAAAATGAGGGGTTTATTGGGTTCAATTATGTGACGAAGAACTAATTCCTTTTCCTTGTGGGAAATTGTTACTTAGTAATAATCTTACAGTTTGCCGGACTACTTCTATGCATTTGTGGGTAGACAAGGGAAAAAACAACAGCTATTATTTCCTTATCCTGACTTCTTGCTACTTGCCACAATGGCCCACGTTGAACTAAAATTGCTTTATCTATTGCTAGTGAGGGTTAATAAAATTTTAAGAAAAGTTAAATAAAATTTTAAGAAAAATAGCAAGTTTTGTAGAATTTCAGTACAATACTTGACGTTAAGAAAAATTATTATCCTATTATGATCATTGGAATCTCACTAGAACCATGTAATATTTTGCTTTCCCTCCCAGAATGAGTGCAGAGAACAGCCTGATGAATCTGAAAGACCAAGGGTAATTGTGTCAAATCATGTATCTTATTTGGATATTCTCTACCACATGTCAGCATTCTTTCCAAGCTTTGTGGCAAAGGTAGGTGCATAACTAAATTATGTTAAAGAAGTTGATTTCCTTTTATGGTATAGGAAATTTTACTGCAGCTTTGTTTTGACATGTTCCTTTTCTTGGGCAAAACTAACGCTGGATGTCATTGCTGAAGAGATCAGTGGGCAAGCTTCCCTTTGTCGGTATCATCAGGTTTATACACAAAACCAGTTGCACATTCTTTTAAAAAAATTTCTCGGGAGCGGTAGACATTCATTCTACGATGATTCATTTTCAGTTGGTCGCATATTAAGCTTTCCTTATTTTGATATGTTTGTACCTTATGTATGTTGTATTGTTTCTTTTTGTTGGTCTAGGCGTACCGTATTATATAATCTATATATTGTATCATCGTTGGGTCCTGGTATTGTCATTGAGAGAATGGGTAGCATTTGACCTGAATCCAATTGATTCACTTGTTTGCCCTCAATATGTAATAGAACAACATACAGGTTGATATGTAATCAATATGTTTTTGAATTGTGACAAGAAGTAGTAAATTGAAAATACACATTTGTCAAATGCAAGTTGGTCCCAGTCGCGTTGAATAAGGTAAAATAGGGGCATGGCATGAAGGATTGAAGGATGCCAAGTAAAACACCAGGTTTTAAAGTGAGTTGGATTTTTTATTACTGCAGCTTTTGGGAAAAGTTAAGCAGTCACTGCTTTTTAAGCTAAAGTGGAGCTTTGGCCGGGTTATTGAGGTGTTTTAAAACAACGACTGTTGTTGTGATCAAGTACAATGTTGGTTATCCAGAAACACATTAATTCATCCCTTACATCATTGCCTATTATCAAATGAATTACATATCTATGCCCCTTGCTGTTTCTTACATCTTATATTTTGATATTCCTCTTTTACCATCTCTACATGTAAAAAGGTTGGGGCTTGAAAGCAAAACCATTCAATTTAAGTCAAGTGTTTATGTCCACTTTAAGCCTCATAAGTGCATGTGATGCATGCCTGATTTTTATGTACAATTGATTTTTGTTTGTGTGTTGTTTGTATCCTTTTTAATCTCATAAACAATTTGTTTGTTGCAAGTGTTTATCAATGTTTTGAACGATCGGAGTTTCTTGTTTTTGTATTTTTTTAGGTTTACATACAATTGATTTTTTAAATGAAACTAGACCTTTTATGAAGCTTATCATTTTCCGTTGAGACTCATGTAATGGTGTACCTATGGTTGAGTATTTGCCCTTCAAGATTTTACTTTCAAAAGTAACTCGGTAGGAAACAGTCACATGAATGTTGTTGGTTCTTTTGCAACTTGATTTTTGTTCTTATGCTTATATTGCTGCCAGACCCCTCTTATTTTTGACTGTGCATAGTTCCAGCATTTTATTGGTAGTCAGTCATCTTTCATTATGTAGGTTGAAGTATGATGCTATTGTTTCAGGATAAATGGAATTGATTAGTTAATTTCTCTTATTTGCAGCAAGTGTCTTGGTTGTATTTATGTTCAGAGAGAATCAAAAGGTTCCGAATTTAAGGGTGTTTCAGGTACTTCAGCTGTAAAATACCGACAACTTTCTGTGTTCATTCTTTAAATATGAAATTTATGGTTTTTGAAAGCTATGAGCTTTCATCATTTTCATGAAACCTGTGTCCTAAGGAAACTTTTGATGGGAGCTCCTTTGTTAAAGAAAACTTAAAATTGCTGAGAAGTTACTGTGTTTTCCCTACTTACAACTGGCCTTTTTGAAGTTAGAGCAACCTGCTTTTGTTGCCTAGGAGATTTGGCGATGGGCATCAATTTAGATGTTTAATGCAGCACTTGGGTGAATATTTACACCCATTGTGAGATCTTCTGCTCAATGGCTAAAGATTTTTGTAGAAAAAGAGCTCAGATGATGATGATTCTATGCTAACATGGATATGCTGTTTAGGCTGATCTGGGTATAATAATTTAATGGTTTTGTTGCAAATGACTCTATTTAGATGCAAGACAATTGCATCAAGGAAATCTCAAGAGCTTGAGAACTTGATAAGTGAATAGGCCATTAAGATCTGCTTCTGAAGAGTATTATGATTGAATTGAGGTTTGGTGGACTTGAGTTTGACTTAACCCATGCCTGTATCGATTTGGCAGCTCATATGTATTAGACAAATAGCATTATACATAGATTTAGCATTTTACACTAAACCTTCAAGTTATCAGATTAACTTGTTATCTGGTCACTAATCTTGAGTTCTAGTTTCCTTATTGGTAAGTCAGAGAACTGTTGTTAACATCACAAAATATTTCAATGTGAACAAGCAATATGGATGAAGAGGATTGATGGCTGATACGGTGATACCTCAGAGACTACCAATATACTTCCCTCCCTTTCGGGGGGCATCACATTCTCAAAACACAAGCCTCCCCAAGGTGTGAACTTTAGAAAGCCCCAGGATGTGCAGACATTATCTTACTTGTGATGCTTGTGGCTGTTGCCTGTTGGAAACAAAAAAGCATAAGAGTAGAAGTAAACAAAATTATTTTAACATAAGAGTTGGGACTAAGAGGTCAGACATATTCAACTTTAAAGACAAAAAGCATATTACTTATTGGCTAGTTTTTGGACTTTTGATACATCATCATCTCATTGATGTATAAACTGACAAAAAAGTTATGTTGTGTATGGAGCTTAATCTGGTGTCCTACAAGTAGGGGTGGAAACGAACCGCATTCGAATCGAATACCCTAGTGTTCGTATTTGGTTCGTATGTGACTATTTGAATTCCTATTCGAATTCAAAACGAATAGGAAAACCAATATTCGAATTCAATTCGGATAGCATTCAAACATTCGATAACTATTCGCGAATATTCATTAAGAGTGTTTGGGTAGTCTTTTGCGAATTACTCTGTAGACATTCGGCAAATATTTGTTATCCTAGTCTTGCAATAGAGCCAAACATGATATACCTAATGAATATGCAACCTAGTGATATATAATATTCACAAATAAAAAACTATATATCTACATTTGCAAGCAAGAAAATGAAATTCTAAGTATTAAACTGTATAAACAAATAGTTCATAAAAAAACGAATCAAATATACCTATGGTTAAATTATATTCTTTTATGAACCGAATAATAAAAAATATTTGTTTATTATGAAATGAACTATCGAATCGAATATAACCAAATACTTGAATTGAATAAATATCGAACTATTTGTTTAATATTTGGTTCGTTTCCACCCGTACCTACAATGAAACAGAGTAGTGAGTAGTTCATAACTTCATATTTATATTATGTGAACTTATTCAGTAAATTAGATTATATTAAGCTTTTGCTTGGTTAAGAAGAACCTCTATTGATTTTCGGGAAGGATGTCCTTTACCTTGGGCCTTACTTTGGGTTTTCCCTGTTTCTTTTCTTTTTTCCTCTTTTTTTTTTTTTTTTTTTTTTGGGGGGGGGGGGGGGGG
>BQKN01058955.1:35152-63546 GCA_022839385.1 Asparagus kiusianus | reverse complement strand
CCCCCCCCCCCCCCCCCTGCGGGGGCGTGGGGGGGGGGGGGGGCATCTTAGTAGTGAGATTGCATGAAGATAGTACAACAATTAGTAATTTCTTGTTGAGATAAATGTCTAATCTCAAGCATCAGCTATGGAATTTATTCAAATGAAATCATAAATAGTGACAACACATCAAACTGGCGTTCGTTTTTCCCATTATGCACTTTGAAATTCAAATAGTTGGTACCAGAGTCTAGAATCTCTTGTGATTGGCATAAGCAACTGTGGTAATAAAGGTGGGGTCTCTCAGACTCTAAATCTTCAAATTCAGCTGCCAGATATTTTGTTGTGAATCTAATTCATTGTAGATCATTCTTGCATGTGCAAAGTGCAAAAATCTTCTTTTGGGTTTTCACAGAAGGATTTAAATTCTTACTCTTTCACACTATATCCAATGATTCACATTGCATTTTCTTTCTCAACTAGCTCATTTACTCCTCACTTGAAGAACACACATGGGTTATACTCGGTCATAAGAGCAGTTTGCATCCACCTCACTTTAGATATTTCCTGCAGGTATAATAACAGAAAGGATCGAAGAAGCCTTCCAAAATAAGCATTGTCCAAGCGTGCTGCTCTTTCCAGGTTAACATGCTATATTTTCTCCTTTATCTCTTCATGAGTTATGAACACAGGCTGCACAATATGAACATACACCCATTGGGAAGTATCCACTCACTAGAATGATCACCCGCAGTTTGTTATATGCCCGATAATCAATGGTTTGATGTAAGGTTGGTGAATTTTTCTTGTTTTAGTTCAGCATATAACATGCTCTACACTTGTTAGGTTCAACCCATTTTATATTATTTGGAGTTATATTCTTCAGTTTATAAAACTGCTACTATGATTTTATCAATCTTACTACAAATTTATACCTGTGTTATATGCCAAACCACATGGGAAGTATAGATGATCTAAAATGTGAATTGAGATAATATAGATTAATCACCGATAAGAAAGCAAAAGCGCATTTTCAATAATAACTGTTTATGATAAGTATACCCAAGTTTTGTCTTAAACTATGAAACCCAATGAATGCATTAGCTGCAAAGTAACTTTTCTTCTTTAGGTGCAATTAACTGCGAGAAATATATGTTCTTAGCCAAATAGGTGAAGCAGACAAGGGTACTAAAGAATAAGGTTGGGTCTCTTGTTAGCATTAACAACCTGATGCTATTTATGGAACAGGAAGGTAGAAAGGGCATCAAATCAAATAAAAATGTGCTGGACCCATCAACTCAGGAGCTGCTAATATTGTTTTCTTGAATTAGAAAAGCAGTGCGTAAAGAGGCATTGTTCTGCACATGCGAAACAGAAAAAGTAAACTATTAGCAGAACACATGTAGTTATGAAAAATCCTATAGAAGACAAGCGGTCAAGTCCTGGTATATGAATAGAATAGGCCAAATTCATTTACTGAAAAAGGTTATTTTGTTAAATATGTGACGTGCAGGATGCATCTGTACAAATTGTTTGAATAATACACCTAAAGCACTAGTACACAAGGAAGCAAAAGTACTGATGTCTATCAGTAACTTTTTGTGATGATTTATACCCTAGTTTGGTCTCAAACGTGGAAGTTAAATATGCATTAGATGCAGAGTTAGTATTGTTTTAGATGCAGCAACCTCAATATATACATATATTTAGCCAGAGATGTGAATCATATGGATACTAAAATGAACCTTCTTTTTGGATAAACGTTCTGATCATGCATATTAGATAAGAATGAAAATGGAAAAAAAAGTTGATTTATCTTCTTGAACTGGATAAATGTAGTGCTAAGTGCAGGCATCGTTCAACACAGATTATCAGTAAAATCGACAAAGTATCAAAGGCATTCCAACCAAACCAAGTGGTCCACTCCCAAGAATATGAAGGCAATAAAAACAGATAAATTAATTCACCAGCTGAAATGGTCACTTCTGTTGAACAGGTTATTTATCGGTACAAATTTGTGTGGTATACCTGAAGCATCAGTACAATTTTAGCCGTAATTGAAGACAGTATTTTCAGAAACAAGCAGTGAGTAGGATAAATGATCTGAGAGCTTGGAGATGAGACTAAAGATATAGGAACATTAAGATGGTTCATTAGATTACAATTTATTATTTGCAAGAGAAAATTGGTGTCCTCTGTATGATTCTTGTACAAATTAAGAAGACAATATTCATGTGCATTGCTTCAGTGTATGATCACTTGCCACAGCCTCTGAAAATGGTTGCAACAGTACAGCTAACATAGTATTTGACTTGTCTACTATTCTTACTCTTACATAATTTAAAATTTCTGTCCAATCCTTCTGATGCTGTTTATACTTTGCACTGTTCCTCTTATTTAACATGATGTGTTACTACCCGTGTCGCCTATATTCTGACTTCCTTTCTTTGCAATTTCAGAAGGCACAACTACAAATGGAGATTATCTTCTTCCTTTTAGAACTGGTGCTTTTCTAGCCAAAAGGCCAGTGCTTCCTGTGATATTAAGATATCCATACAGAAGATTCAGTCCTGCATGGGATTCCATATCTGGGGTGAGGAATCTATTATTATTTAGATGTAGTATGTTATTATGTCATTTAGATTCAGGGTAAGAAATCTATATGACTTTTAGATTCATTATGTTATTTAACTACTCAATTCAAATTTTTGTTCTTAACGAAGTACTCATGTTGTTTAAATGGTGGCTGCATTAGGAACTCCTCTTTTAAAACTGTATAGTTCCTCATGTTGGACTGGACTATAACGATTTAATTATTTGGAATTTTGTGATGAATAGAACTATGCGAGAGAGCCCTGATGATTTGAGATTCCAGTGAATTCATAGTTTGCTTGACAGTAGTTTTGCTTACAGATGGTTTGGTTTCAGTTGGATGGCATGAGTATATAGTGATGTCTTATTAAAATGAATATCAAATGCAAATCCAAGCAATGACCTTACATGTAGGAACATTGTTATATTTGGATACTTAATACGTGCACCCTTGTTGTTCCCTGCAAGCAGGTTCAAGATTTTCAGTAGATACGTACTTGTAACCATTAATCCTGCTCAATCTCTGTGTTAACATATCTATGAAGTGCCTCATATGTTCACCTAGCAAGACAACTTATCTAATATAATAGGAGTTCATTAACATGATTCCTATGCACTCTCTTTTTTCCTGAATTGTTTTGGGCGCTAAATTCCCACTTGACCTGATGGAAATTATTTTGAGTAGAAGAATGATTAGTCTGTCTACAACAATTTACATGAAACAATGGGAAGTTGATTAATGGTACTTATTTAGGGCAATAGCCTTTAAGATGATATAGCAAATAGCTTAGGGAAGTTCTTTGAGGGTCTAGAACTAATTGAATGATAAATATGGAGAATTAGCTCCATTGTCTGGGAGGGCCAAATTCAGGGAATATTAGATGATTAATAAATGATTTGAGCAAATCCTACCAGGAGAATATAATCGAAAAAATTGCTTGAAGTATCTTAGAATACTGAACTCATATTGGTCAATGTTAACCAAGTTGAAGAATTTTGAATGAAACCATATTTACTAGTGTATGAGAGAAAAGTATGAATTTCAGTAAAACCAATACTTGTTTGTATTTGGGAACTAAGTTGCATCGAAATGGGTATAGGTACCAGTATGGATGCGGGTACGGGACACGGAACATTTGTAAAATGTAGGGTACGGGGATACAACTACATACATATATTGAAATTAATACTTTACATGAGATATTATTGTTTTTTAATTCATGTGTTATCAGAATTAAAATTTCTATCATAATTTTAAGTTCCTTTTATTATGTTGGTTATTATAAATTGGCAAGTACTCGTTTTTGAACTAGACACCCAAAACGACCCTTTGAAATCGTAGTTTTGGATTTCGGTATGGGCTGAAAAGGACTCGACCCATGTCTAATGAGTTTCAAGAAATGATGTGTAGGATATACATACTCTAGTGTACGACAAGTGTTTTCAATTAAAACATACTCGTGTGAACACCGTGCAAAGCACGGCATATGGTACAACATTTTCCCCTGCTACAGTAATTTTTTGAATTTCTACAGTACCCCGCCTCAGCTACAGGTTTTTTAAAATGCTACAGTATTCCAGTGTGCCAAAGTAATATTTTTCAAAAACAATGTAGCATCCCGTTTCCTGTATGCTGTAGTAATAACACTACAGTAACATAGCATGAATAGCATGAATAGTGAATCTTCGATTCTCCCATTGTATAGAGGAATAGATATATCATATAATTTGAGAACATGTTCGAATAAATGTATGAATATATTCAAGGAGTGTCCATGAAGTTTCGGTATGGGTATGTGTCGGGTATGGATATAGCTGCATGATAGAAGTGCCTGGGTAACATAGTTTGAGAAGATTTAGGGATTTTGAATTTCAGAAAAAAACCCAGGTCAAACTGCAATTAGTTCATAGAAATTCATAACTTAATCATGGACAATCCTTTCGTATAGATTGTTTTCCAGGTTTTGGTCAGGTGAGGGTGCTTCTGCTAAGATCTAGCTTAAACTGGCCCCAGAAACCAGCAATTAAATGCTTCCGTTCAGCTTGTCTTTGAGTTCAATTTTATTGTCTTAAAGCAAACATTAGAAACTAATTGTTGTCACCTATAGTTAGGAAGTGTGTTTTACTTTGCTATAAATTGTTTGGACTGTTTTGCTTTGCTATAAATTGTTTAGAGCCTATGGAACTAAGTCACTTATAGATCTCAGTTTATGGGATAGTACTAGCAGTTAGTCCAAGTATGATCCCAGAATCATCCTGGTGTACTCAACCCACTTGCATTTAAGATAATTCTTTGAGACAAGTTACATCACCACTCATCTCTTTTAAATAATAATTATATCTCAACATTCTCTTAGTATTTGGTTTCACTTGTATGGAGTGCTTCCATGCTATGCCTAGTTCTGATAGATGGCCCTTTTGGGACAGTATACTTTTGCTAAAGTTTCCTGTTCATAAATGTGTCATACAATTACATTTATAATCTATAAATCTAAATCTTAAAGTAAAATACTTTCCATCAAGCATGAAAACCAAGTATAAATGTACTTCACCAATTTACCATATTATGTTATTATATTTCACATTTAATTAGTCATCAATTGTTGCAATAAATTTACTCAGAAATTTAGCAGTTATGTAATAAAAGAACTTAACAACTTAAGGCATTCACAAGAAGAGCTTCAACAAATTTTACAGAAGTTGTGTGTCATATCTAGCAGAAGAAGTTGGCCAATTTACTGAATTTGCAATCTACCCAATAATTATTTAATACAAGTAATTATCTATTGACAATTAATAGATAACTTAATTATTTATAAATGATTAGCATAATTATTTACTACTAATTCACTAGCATGTGTAATTTGATACTTTATTATTTAATAAATAATTCAAGAAACCATTATAAATAACATAACAACCCATCAATAAATAACTCAATGGTCCAATTATCCAAAACCACACGATAAACAGGCCATGATAACCGTCCAAGATCTCTCACATAGGGTATTTCTAAAAGCTCATGGATACTATTTCTATATCTATACATTTTTTTTACTAAAATCACTGGGAACTCTAATTTATGTATACACCATCGGTTGTTGAGAAATAACCTGATCACTCTTCACAGTCCCTGCGTCCGCCTCTTATAGCCTACCTTCGGTTCTTGTGGCTTCTCCGTCTCCACATTCTCACACATTTCTACTACAAGTGACATTTATTCCAGATTTTTCATATTTTGTATATGTTTTATGTTTTGTTTATCGTTCCTCTGGCGGAGATTGCATATGCAGTTTTAAGGAATGTGCTAGTAAATCATATACTAATGCATGACATTTGCTGAAGCAATGAGGATTAAAAAAATGGCTGGAGGAAATGAATGAATGATAGTAAAATTAATCAAGAAGATGAACCATAATAGAATTGAATTACATGAATTCATGTGCCATTCCAAAATATTGGGCTAAAGGCGTTCTTGTTGTTATCATCGTTGTGATCTCAATGACAGCACTAACTCAATCTGATTGTAGTGTACTTTAACTATCTATGAATTGTTTGAATTGATCCAACTTAGTTCAATATATCCAATTTATTGATCCATGCTGGTTCCTTGTTATGCAGAAGGAAACTTCCTATATTTTATATTGAATATTTTTCCATCATCTCTTCCTAAAGTTCTGATCCTATTTCCCTCCAAAGTTAGATCAGAGAAGCCCCATGTTTCCTCTTACTGTTGAGTTCTCATGCAGGTTCAAACATTATCTTGGGAGAATGATAGATAAATAAACTTTAGGTCTGAAACAGTGAAACATAGCCCCAATTCATGTAGATTGATCTTTAATTCACAATATACTGAATAACGTGATGGTTCAGAGATGATCCCACATCGAAACAAAATGTAACTGAGCGCGGGTTTGACTTTATTACCCATCCTATTATGATTAATAATAGATAAAGCCTAACCATGATCCAACTACGGCTTTATATAATATTGTCTGCAACATAAAGATTGCTTGACTTATAGAGATCTTGGTAGCTCCTCCTCTACGCACACCATAGCCACAACATCCCCTCGCTCCCCGCGCCAATACCACCCTGACGACCGCCGTTACACCCAACTTGAACAGAACATAAGCACATGCCCAAGCTGACATTCTCCTCACTCCTGCCTTTACATGAATCAGTTCAAGTGAACAATGCCATGCGACGAG
Organism: Asparagus kiusianus; assembly: GCA_022839385.1. Taxonomy (NCBI): domain Eukaryota; kingdom Viridiplantae; phylum Streptophyta; class Magnoliopsida; order Asparagales; family Asparagaceae; genus Asparagus; species Asparagus kiusianus. The sequence continues at coordinate 56,764 of BQKN01058955.1, read as the reverse complement.
TAACAAATAGGTGGCAGAATATTTTCCTTTCATCCTGCTAGTGCTTCCTTATATACTATTATATATACAACAGTGTGTCTGGCATGACTTCTTGTGTGTGGCCTTGTTTGACCCTTAAAATTTGTTACTGCAATTTACCTCAACATTTTTATATAAGGAATATGTTTGTGCCCCTTTTCACAAAAGCTAATTATTATATACCAATTTGCTATAGTTAGGTTCTTTCATGTATAAATAGTGTCAAACATACATATTTATATTTGTCAAGTATACATATACTCAGACGAAATGATGCAGATATACGTAAATTGCTGTGTTGGACACCCAGTGTTATTTCAGCACGTGATTCGTGTCTGTGTCTAGTGATCATGGCTTATATAGATACCTAGTTTTAGCAATTGATTTATGGTTAAAGATTCTAACTTCTAACTCATGGGAATTGATTGCCTTGTTGCTTCTAATGCCCTTTTTGGTTGTGTGTGTGTACTACACGATAAAATAGTTGTCTTTGTTGCATTGTGCTTTTGATCACTTATTATTTTCTCTTTTCATTCTCATAAGTTGTTTCGGATCAATTATAAGGTCACCTATAATTTTAACATTTTCAAACTTTGTCTGGCAGGTTCGCCATGTCTTTTTGCTTCTTTGCCAATTTGTTAATTATATTGAAGTGACCCGCTTGCCTGTGTATTATCCTTCCGAACAAGAAAAAGAAGATCCCAAACTCTACGCTTGCAATGTTAGAAAACTCATGGCTGATGAGGTACATTTTATATGTCTTCTATCACACATTGTTATGTTGTTTTCTATGACAAGTGGAACATATAATGAAGAACAAGCTTGCATAATTTAAAGGGCACAAAAGGAGTCAGGCAGACAAATTAATGACCATAATGCCAGTTAGCTAAAAACTATTCATTAAAATGCAAATTAATCAGGTAAGCAATTAGTAACTAAATTCTGTGGTATTTCTGTTTTTTTTTTCCTTTTTTGGTCACATCCATTAGTGTGTAAAACTTGTACATATGGTTCTAAAAAACAATAGATGAATAGGTTATCATATCGACATTTTCTTTATTGATGAAATTACGCCAGAATCCTGGCCTAATGGCTTTTTCTTTTACTTTTTTTCCTTAAGAAGGGATGAACCACACCTGTGCAAGTTGGTCAGTTGAACCCAAACATTTGATTCAAGTTTTACTTATCTAGGAGAAGTTAGAACTTGTCTATAGGCTATTAAATAAATTTTATTGCATGTATTTGTACAATTATGCTAATTCAACGAGCCCCTTGCTGCAGGGTAACCTAATACTTTCAGACATCGGGCTACCTGAGAAGCGAGTCTACCATGCTGCACTAAATGGTAACAGTCTACCTCGTGTTTTACATCAGAAAGATGATTGAAACAAAATCGACAAAAAAAAACTTGCTGTATCATCGGTTAGAGCTGCTTGATCCCATGTTTTCTAGGATTACAAGAGGGATGGTGGTTTGCCCATATAAATTATGTGAGGACATGTACAATGTATCTTCTTATGTTGTAAAATTCCCTGTTTAGAATAATTTTTTTTTATAAACAAATGTCATGCTTTTTTAAGCAAGTCATGAACCATTTTCAGGGGTTTATGATGGTTTAGGCTTGTATGGTGATGGAGAGAAAACTAATACACTATATTTAGTATCGTAAATGCATATTCTAAGTTATGTTCATTGTTTCACTACACATAGTAAGCTGATATGTGAGTTAACTAAAACCGTCCTTTTGCTCTTCCTGCAGGTTAGATATGCCAAAGCTAATTCGGATGTGCGACCTGTAAATTCTTCGTAGATGATCTGTAGTCTAGAAATGAAAAATAATAGGACTAAATGCAGCTGATCATCTCATTAGACACTCAATTAAGCTCAACCATCATGTTCGAGGGAAATTACGAAAGCAATTATACACCAAGCACTTATGCTCAGCCTTCCATCGGAACAGGAAATTTTGTTAGCAATTAATATTCTTTGTTTGTTTTTGGGAAAAAAAAACCTGACCTAATTATGCCAACTGTAGTAGGACTGGATCAGTCTTTAGTAACCATGACTTGTAGCAGAGTAACATGACGAGCTCCCTAGGATCATATGCGTGTATTAAAGGGGTAGAACAGGCCCTGGCATGGTTACTGCATTGCAATTCGTATTTATTTATTCTTTTAATCAGCCTCCGGAATAATGGCCTTAACCGTTTCTTATTTCAGATCAATTAATTTGCTAGCTTTGCCCGTTGATGGGATTAAATTCCAGATCGAAGATATAGCTTTTTCTACGGAACTTTACGTGACAGTTTTGGTTGATGACGAGTCTTCTCAATTTTAGTCCCGGCTAGTGGCGTAGCCAGGATTGTTTTTTTGCCTTGGGTGAAAAATAAAAGTGGTCTGCGAGTATGAGGAGCTCAGTGAGAGAGGGGAGGGAGACGCGGGAGAGGGAGGAGGGAGAGGTTGTGGGAGAGGCGGAAGATCAGGGAGGAGGGAGATGAGGAAAAAGAGAGGAGAAGCGGGGAGGATGGAGGGTGACAATGGCGGGATATTCTTGCCCTGGGCAGCAAGAATACCCTGGCTACGACACTGGTCCCAGCTGTACCGATTTGATGTCGTTGAAATTGAGAAGTATAAGACGTTACGTGAATTTCGGAGAACGTTTGAGTTCCAAAGTTAAAGTGTACGTTAGTAGCAGAGATAGTTTACAGGTGATGCGGGGTGTTCTGAACCGTACATACAGGAAGAGTGAAGGAACAACACTCGGGAGATCCGCTATACACCTTATATGATTCGAAACATCCTGCACGGGTGTTCTGATGTGATCCGTATTTTACGACGAGATAAAGACTCTTTTTCGCTAGTTTAATTTAACGTCTCTACTGAATCCCTCTGCTTTACCTAATCCCCTCGCTCCTCCTCCATTTTCCTTATCGACAGTTTAAGGTCTTTCATTTATGACTAGGTGCCGTTTATTATAGCGGCCCCAGGTAATTCTAGGAAGTTGGGAGGCCCAATAGCTCTCCCTGGTGGGGGCCTGGTTCGACTCTCGTATTCGCCGAACGCGGGATAAAAAAAAAGAAAGAAAAAAGAAAAATAATTCAAGGAAGTTTCAAGAAATTATGAAAGCTCAGGTGTCTCTCTAATTTATAAAATTTAGGTGGGATTTTGTACAAAACTCAACAAAGTTCGAGGTCTTTCTTAAACTCTCAATTTTTTTATATTTTATTATATTTATTTTTGTTAGCATATTGTCTACTTTTATTAAAATGATTTGATGATTGCATAAATTAATAGGCTGTATTTAATTCACTTGTATTAGCCAATTTAAAGAACCCCCCTATTTTTAAGCTTTACTTTTTGTCGACTCAAATAAGAGGAGAAAATTAGTAAATAACGGGAGTCGAAAAAACTACGGCGCCTCTCTTTCTCCTTTCACCAATTTTATCAGATCCCAAAACCCTAGGGTTTCAGTCCAGATCCGAACCCCTCCGATTTCCAACCCCAGATCCCGAGTCCCGATGGTCGTCGGCGCTTCCTCCTCCGCTCGCGCCCACGGCATCGATCGGTTCTACACTCCTCCGGCAGTTCGAAGGCAGCAGCAACAGCAACAGCGGCAGCAAGAGCAGCAACAGCAAAGCCCTAAGAAGGCATCGAGAGCGAAGCCTCGGCGGCGGGCGGCGAACTCCCCGGCGATCGACGAGGCACGTGCGGAGTCTGATGATTCTTCGTCGAAGTCGGCGGTGACTTCGTCTTCCAATTCGAATTCGAATTCGTCTTCGGTTCCGCTGCCGAACCCCGCCGGAAACTTGGACCGGTTTATTGAGTCCATTACGCCGATGGTCCCCTCGCGGTATCATAGAAAGGTGAGCAGTTTAGAGCATTGCAGTTCAGTACCCTTTAGTTTAACCTGAAGTTTAAATTTGCTGAAATAGTACCTCAAAAAGTTTTATTCTTTTTAACTTTAATACCTTCCATTACATCACCATTACATCACCATTGACGTGGTTATCGTGTGACCCCTCTGAATCCTCTCTTCTTCATTACAAGTGAAGACATTGAAATTTGACATTGAATTGTAGTAGAAATAACCCTGCTTAACAGTATTAACAACAAAAATTGAAAGTTAAACCATAAGGTGAAAGGAAGAATTTACAAGAAAGGTTTTTTGGGGCACATTTAACGGCTATGTAATGGAATGTATTATGAAGTTAAAAAAGGGTGAAACTTTGGGGTTGATTATTTAAGAAAGTTTAATTTTTAGGGTGTGAATTTAAAAAACGAAGGTGACTTTAGGGTATTAAAGTGCAGCAATTAACGTAGACAAGGGGGGAAGTTGATTTTTTTGAATCAGTGATTTTAGTAAATTTCTTGTTTTCTGTTGAACTAGATGAGCGTGAGGAGATGGAGTAGATCGGATAATGTGGAATCGTGTCCGTACTTTGATCTTGAAGATCTTTGGGAGTCGTTTAGGGAGTGGAGTGCTTATGGAGCTGGAGTGCCTTTGATTTTGAATGGCGAGGCTGCAGTCATTCAGTATTACGTGCCTTATTTATCTGGCATTCAATTATATGTGCATTCTTCGAGACATTCCTTAAGATCAAGGTACGGCCTTCTCTATTATTGACATTATGGTAGCGTAATTATATATATTTTTAGTCTTTGTTAAAGGTTAATGCTACTGTCCTGAATCTTCTTGTATAAGTGTTTTCTACAAATTCTGCTTTATAGTGTTTTGTGATCTTTCTTACGAGCATGAAGGTATCCCTGTCAGTATTCTTAAGAAGGTAGTCTCAGTTCTTGGTTGAATAGGTTCCAGAGTTATATCGAAGTGTTATTTCGCCATGTGATAGACTCGAGCACGCTTATGTTATTGTTGTCAATCATATTGAAGCCGGGCTAGCAAGTTATGGAGTTTATGTTGATGATGCTTCATTGGACCAGGAGTCTGAGGCTCGGAGCTCAGCATGATTGAAAAATGGTGTAGGGTATGTTATTGATTCCCCATTGGGCAGGGAGTCTGAGCTCGCATGCTTGCTATTAGAGAAAATAATGTTTTAGGGGTTTTAATAAAACGTGTTTTCCGTTGAAGGCCATCTTGGTCCTTCTTGTGCATTACCATGTTCTGTTTTGGGTTAGTTAAGAAATGTAGTTATAACTTAAATTTTAGGTGTATCACTGGAGAAAAGTTTATGGAGTGTCAAGAAGCGAGGCTTGTCAGATTGGTCTTATGACTCTTATCTGTGTGGAAAATGGTTGTGATTATGAAGTTCTACAACGTTTTGCGTATGATTTTTTTTCCTGATAAAAGAACTGTTGTGGTTGTATTGTTCAAGCTCTTTATCCTAACTCGTCAGTTCAGATGTCTATTGGTACTATGTAAGTAAACAACCAAAGTATTTTCTTTTACAGTATATGGATTCTAGACTAGATGGGCTCCATTCATTAGTTTATTGTCTACAGTTTATTATATGAGCGTATAAGGAACGTGGCGATGTTAAATCTTATAAACTATAGCAATTATGTCTACCTTCTTATTCGTTAATGGTATCTGTTTCACCAAAGACTCCTACAAAGTCCTATAGTTTCTAAATCATACACAGTCATTTGAATTATATATCGGTATACAATTGAATTATTTGCATAGTATGTGACAACTATCTTTTACATGTATAGTTACAATTGAATTATTTGCATAGTATGTGACAACTATCTTTTACATGTATAGTTGCTGAAAAACGCGTGTTTGAAATGTACTGGAACCGCATACCATATTAAATTTTCTAATGTGTTGACTTATATGATGAATTTGGCAATTGATTGGGATATTCTATGGCATTATACTTGAATGAGATCATATGTGTGCTTTCTGCATGTCTTGTAAATAAGATTTACAAGCATTCATTCTTGAAAATAGATAGTCTAAGAAAATGTGAATTTAGATTTGTGCTAAATCTTCGTTGGAATTGACACCTGAATCTATGAGCACGCTAAGTAGGCAGGTCTCAATAATTTGAGATGAAAAATAAAAAATGAAATGTATGAAAATTAGAAGTACAAACCTATAATGCATATGTTTTTTATTCCATGTCTTCTAAGTTTAAAAAGACCCATGAAAGCAAGCAACTATAAAGGTTTTTGTTGATGGAAGTTCTGTTACAGTTAAAACTCATCCCAATCTTGCTCCTAAAAGGATAACATAAATAATTAGGGCAAAAATTTCAGGGAGGTAGCCTATTTTATGTAGTTATTTGTGAGATTGCTTACCTTTGTTAACCCTGGCATGAAAGATGGTTAGCTTTTGAGATGGCAAATAGAGCATGCTTGATGCTCTATTTTTCTCTCCTTTTATTTTTACTGATCCACCATCTATATATATGAGAATGTGGATATACCCCTTGTAATGCTATTTCATGTCCATTACCCAAAGTATTTATTACTGATATTATGATGGCACATTCTGGTTACATTAAGTTAGTGGCTGGTATTGAGCAAACATTCTAATATGTCCTGGCACAAGGTAATATTAATCATGGCTGACTTCACTATCTGAATTGTAACCATTACCATTGTTTGATAGCTTTTTATTTTAGATTAAAATTTAAAATTTTTACCCACCATCAAATCCGATATGGTTGAAGGCTTGAAAGCAAAGCTACTTCAATAACATCGCCAACCTGAAGAAGCCAACAAACAAAAGTGTGGGAATATGAAGGGAAAAATATAAAAGTCTTCAAGGCTTCTAGTAAAATTGTAGGTATTCAGCAAACATTCTAAAATGACCTGGCACAAGGTAATATGGATCATTGCTGACTTCACTATCTAAACTGTTAACCATTACCTTTAAAAAATTTTCCCATCACCAACTCCAATATGGTTGAAAGGTTTGAAGCAAAGCTACTTCAATAACATCACTAACCTGTAGAAGCCAACAAACAAAAGTGTGGGCATATGAAGGGGGAAAATAAAAGTCTTCAAGGCTTCTTATAAAATTGTAGGTATTCAGCAAACGTTCTAATATCACCTGGCACAAGGTAATATGGATCATTGCTGACTTCACTATCTAAATTGTAACCATTACCTTTTTTTAGATAGCTTGTTATTTTAGATTAATAAGCGTTAATCGGAGTAATTTAAACTTTTTTCCGACCATCGAACCCAGTATGGATGAAGGCTTGAAGCAAAGCTACTTCAATAACATCACCAATCTGAAGAAGCCAACAAGCAAAAGTGTGGGCATATGAAGGGGGGAAAATCAAGTCTTCAAGGCTTCTAATAAAATTGTATGCCAACATATTGTTATGCTATTGTTGTTTGTAAGATATGGCAGCACGCCCTATCAAATTATGTGTTCCATGAGAGACTTGATTCTGGAGGCATTCAGATTTGCCATACCGAGATGCACAACATAGCTTTTCTTCATTCTAAAGTCTGTGCCACAGTCTCAAACATCAGTGAGTATCTTCTATGTTGCAAAAGTAAAAGTCTCTGTTCTTCAGCAGTGGAAAAAAGGAAGTTGTAATGCTGAGCCTTGTATACAATGTTGGCTTGCTCACTTGATTAATGCAGCAAGGATTTGAAATCCTTTCCAACTCCAATAGAGGTCTATTTTATTGCAAACCCACTTGTTCGTCTTCATCTACAACTTTTTGAGTGCAAAGGAAACAAGATTTGAGTGATTTTGAGCATGCTTGCCTAAGTCTCTACCGCAATGTTACCACTGAATAGATAGGCAAATAGATAAAATGGATAAATAGATTGATTTGGCTCCTATTGGAAGGGTGGTGAGCCGTTCAAGTATAACAAAAGCTTTTTCAAAGTGCAAACCCATTCGTTCTTGGTCTACAAAGTCTGCAACGCTAAATGAACCAAATTTTGATGGTTTCTAGTCCTCTTCTGTGTGCATATGTGCCACAGGATAGATGGATAGAGAAATAGGCTGTAAAGTTTTAGATCTATAGTTGGGGTGTGCAAATTGAAAATCAAGATGACTGGTCATGATAGGTTTTAGTGATGTGAAACAATGTGCATGCAGGTAAGAAGAACAACGACAATAATGCTTCGCCAAATCAACGATCGATCTAGGCAGGAGTCTCAAGAAAATAGTGGAGCTCTAGATGGTTTTAAACAAAAAGTGCAATGTACTAAGTTTGCGGCCTTGTAAATTACTCAGAAAAGAAATGTAAAAATTTGTTCTTGTAATAAAGTTCGACTTGTAATATTTAAACCAGCAGATATACGAGGCAAACAGAGTCACTTGTTCACTAATCAAGCAGAACACATCACAATAACAGTTGATAATAAAATTGATAATAACATGTACACGATGACAATTCCTAAAGTATTGGGTCGAGAGAGAACAAAACCTTCGTCGGTCTGAACATGCTCGACGTGAGGAACCTCTGGAGGTGGTGCGACGACGCCGAATATGAGGGGAGAGAGATCTCCTCCAAGAGCGATGTAGCTGGGGTGAAGTGGTGCGTCTGGGTGAAAGCGCTGGTGCCACAAATTGATTCCCAGATGGCTCTCCACACTATCAGCGATCTGAGGAGTCACACGATCAATGTACTCTGCTGGTGTGTCGAAGGACTGATAGTCGAACCACTGAGAGAGTTGTAGGTCTACCACGCTGGTCTCTGGGTCGTACACGAATTGGACATCTTTAGCTGCAGGATCGGTCATGCACTAATGGATCGTGGAATCAAGGTTCAAATCAGATTTGAATCAGATTCGAATTGGACTCCAATCGGGTCTGAACGGACTTTGAATCAAGTATGAGGCATTAACAGATCTGAGGGAAAGAGAGGGCGATGACTGCTCGAGGATGAAGAACGACGACAGCCTTCAGTGCCTGAGGATGGTGGCGGTTGTTCGGATGCGGGCGACTGGAGGACGCTGACGACAGGAGGATGCGGCGTCGACTGGACGTCAAAGCGGGTGACAACATCGAACTGGGCGAAGGCAACGGGTCGGCGTGCAAACTGACAACAATTAGGACGCAGGCAACGGCGGGATGAGGCGAACAGGCGGGCGGTTTGTCAGGGACTCGAGGCTTGGACTGGTGTCTGATTGGAGTGGAGGTGGAGGGCAGGGAGGCGTCGGAGCTGCTCGGAGGTGGGGGAGGAGGACAGGGAGGTGACGGCTAGGGTTTCACACTACTAAACCACGAGTGTTTTCAACGATGTAGGTAACCAATTTTTTAAATTCAAATCTTCATTGATCTCTTTTATGATTACAACAATGCTTTAAAAGAAGAAAAAAATACAGATTTGGAAATCCCTAAAATCACTCAAATACTTACATAAAACTGAATTAACTACTAAATTTAAACCGTAATTCAAATTTCAAATCTAAACTGCTAAAACTGAATCAACTACTAAACTAAATTTGAACCATAATTCAAATTTCAAATGAAAACCAGATAGGTATGATGTCCACCAGAGGGTGTTCCCTACGCCGGTAGGTATGCCCGAATCTGCCCTTGATGTCCTCATTATTCTCCCGGTGTGGAAGAGAACTCGACCCTGTCGAGTGCAAGTCAGGACGATTGTCATACTGCTCAAGAAGATCTGGATCCAGCCTCTGTAGATCATCTCGATCGAGCCAAGTATCATCAGACTCAGGTCGACCTCTCCAACGCACCAAGTAATTACGGACCACCATCGCTAGTAGAGATAATGTTATCAATAATATTACCAATGTCATGTGCTGTATATGGGGGTGATATTTGAGGAAGTGGAGGTAAAGAGGAGCTCTCAGAAATAGGCTCAGGGGTAGGCTCATCAACCAATGGGTTGTCAGGGTTAAAATGTAAGCCTTTGTATTCTACTAAATCCTCAATATTAAAAATCGAACCAATATTAAAACCTTAAATAAGGTCGAGAACATAAGCATTATCATTAATTTTCTTAAGAATTTTGAAAGGCTCTGCACTTCGTGCATGCAATTTTTTAATAGTTCCCGGAGAAAATCGTTTCGGACGTATCTAGACCATCACATAGTCCCCAACACTAAATTCTTTGAACCTCCTTAGATTTGCACGCATTTTATAGTTGGCATTGCTGTCGTTGATCTTTTTGCTGATTTCTTTATGCAAGTCATGAATGCGAGATGTAAATGCAGATGCTGACTCAGATACTCTATGGTGTGCAGACACGGGGACAAGATCTATAGGTTGTCCAGGCTTGTAACCATACACGATTTCAACTGAACTGACACCTGTAGACCTATTCACAGAGTTATTATAGGCAAATTCAGCAGTAGACAGATATTGATCCCAATCTCTAAGATTCTCGTCAACTAGCGATCTCAAAAGGTTACCTAAGTTCCTGTTAACTATTTCTGTTTGACCATCGGTCTGGGGATGAAAGGCCGTTGAGAATTGAAGCTTAGTTTCCATTTTATGTCAAAGAGTTTTCCAAAAATAACTGGTAAATTTAACATCCCTATCAGACACAATTGTTTTCGGTAAGCCGTGCAGTCTAACAACTTCATTAAAGTATAGCTTGGCCACATGAGAAGCATCAGAAGTCTTGGAGCACAGTATAAAGTGGGCCATTTTGGAGAATTGGTCCACAACAAGGAAGGAACCGTGTTTTCTAATCGTCTTTGGAAGTCCTAACACGAAGTCCATACTGACATCCTGCCATGGACAATTTGGGACAGAGAGAGGAGTGTACAGGCTAGTATTTTGCTTACGTTGTTTAGCCAGTTGGCAGATATGACATCGACCCACTAGCCTAACAACGTCATGTTTAATACTTGGCCAATAGAAGCGACATTCAACTGTCTCGACAGTCTTGTTATTCCCTAAATGTTCTACAAGGCCTCTAATATGTAGTTCCTAAATCAAGAATTCTCGCAGGGAAGTACTGGGAATACACAACTTGCGAAAATAGAAAAGATATTGCAGGTGAAAGCCTCTATTTCACGAGTCACTCCATCACTTAGCAAAATGTAAACTTCGCTAAAATCAGAGCACTACTCATACTGCTTTTTGACTTTCTCAAAGCCGACTACTTCCACTCATAATGGAAAGAAGGTGCATGCGGCGACTGATTGCGTCAATAGTCTTATTCTCTACTCCCGCTTTGTGTTTAATCGTATAGGTGTAGTCCAGGAGGAACTCAATCCAACGACCATGTCTGGCATTTAGCTTCTTTTGAGAGTGAATATATTAAAGGACTTCATAGTCAGAATATATAACAAATTCTTACGGCAGCAGGTAGTGACGCCAGTGATGAAGAGATTGTATCACCGCATAGAATTCTTTATCATAGGTAGAATAGCGTTGCCTAGTATCATTCAGTTTCTCACTAAAGTAAGTAACGTGATGTCCTTCTTAAGATAGGACCACCTATACCAATACCAGAGGCATCACATGCAACTTCAAAGTCCTTAGAAAAATTGGGTAGGCGCATAACTGGCGCCTACGACATTCTTTGCTTGATTTCCACAAATGTCTTGGTAGCAGCTTTTGACTACTCAAACTCACATTTTTTCAAGCAACCGGTAATAGGGGTCATGATGTTGCTGAAACCCTTTATAAACCGACGATAAAAATAGCGAGTCCATGGAAGCTTCGAACATCTCTAATGTTCTTGGGTTCGGGCCATTCTTCGATAGCTCTAACATTTCTCAGGGTTAGCGGATACTCCTTCAGAAGAGACTACAAATCCTAGAAAAATAACTTGGTGTGTAAGAAAAATATATTTCTTAGGATTGGCATAGAGTTGCTCTTTTCTTAACACAACACAGACTTGACGCAGATGGTCTACGTGTTGCTCACGTGAGTTACTGTAAATAAGGATATCATCAAAACATATCATCAAGAATTTTCTCGTAAAGGGGCGGAGTACTTGAGTCACCACTCTCATAAAAGTGCTTGGAGCATTAGTCAAGCCAATGGGCATGACTATCCATTCATATAATCCGTCTTTCGTTTTGAAAGCGGTCTTCTACTCGTCACCGGGACGGATGCGAATCTGAAGGTAGCCACTCTTAAGATCAATCTTAGAAAAGATAGTGGTTCCAAACATTAGATCAAGCATGTCATCCAACCGGGAAATGAGAAAACGATACTTCACCGTGATCTTGTTAATTGCACGGCTATCCATACACATACGTCATGTTTCATTTTTCTTTGACGTCAATAATGCGGGGACCGCACAAGGACTCATGCTTTCCTTCACAAAGACCTTCTTCAGCAGTTCATCAACTTGCCTCTTCAACTCTGCATGTTTATTAGGGTTCATCCTATAGTGAGGCAAATTAGGAAGGTTGCTCCCAGAATTAAATCAATTGCGTGTTGGATATCACGTATCAGGGGTAATTGGTCTGGAAGGTCCTCAGAGAAGACATCAGAGAATTCTTCCAATACAGGAGTGACTTCTAGAGGAATCACATCAGGAATATCCTTAGGAGGTTCTCTAACAGTGAGGATGAAAATGAGAGCTCAATTGGCTAGCTCACGATCGATCTCTTTGGCTCCAATCAGATTAACGCCTTTGGATGACTTGGCTGGATTGGGCTGCTTGTCACTACCTTTCGGCTGAACAGGAAGGATCTTGGCCTTCTTTCTGTCATGCTCGAACAATAGTATGTTTGACCGCCCAAAGATATGAACATCGTTATCAAACAGCCAGGGCCTTCCAAGAATAACTTGATCCACATCCATCTTCAGAACATCGCACCAAACATTGTCCTTGTAAATGACAAAGTGAAGAGGGACTAAACACCTTTCTTGGACATGAAGTGCGGTGTCATTAATCCATGATACCTTGTATGGATTAGGATGAGGTACGACTTTAAGACCAATACTGGCTATCACAGTTGAGGAGATCGTATTAATACAGCTTACACTGTCCACGATCACTTTGCAATTCTTATCGCCAATTTTTGTGAACGTGTGGAAGATGGAAGTACGTCTCCAATCATTAATAGTCTTGGGTTGGGAGATGACACATCTAGCAACAGATATGGTAGGGATCTTAATCTGCCTAAGACAACCTAGGACAGTATCATTTATATCTTCCTCAAAATCATCGGTATCATCGTCAACTTGATGGACAAATTCATCCTCATCAAGTTCTGGTTCATATTCATATTGGCCATCGATGATAGAGATCTTGTGACGGGTCGGACAGTTTGCAGAAACATGTCCATATCCTTGACACTTGTAGCACTTGATGTGAGGGCCAATCTTGGAGAAATCTCTCGCTGACTCCTTGCCCTTGGGGTCGACTCTAGGCTGGGAAGAATTAGGGTTAGGTCAACTCTGAGGTTGATTAGAGGTAGTGGCACGGGAGGACTAGGAGGAATGAGTTCGCAAATCTTGGTTCCTATGAGATTGGTGGGATTTAGCCTCATCCAAATCTTGAACTAAGGCGTAGGCTCTCTTAAGGGTGTCTACTCCTCTAGCAAAGAGTTCCGTCTGAAGGTCACTTCTCAATCCAGCTCTAAACTTTGATAAGACTTTCATTGGTGCCTCTTGCTTAAAGGTGCTGCATCGAGTAAACAATTCGTCAAATTGAGCAACGTACTCTTTTGCAGACTTGGTCCCATGAGTAAGTCGATACCACTTGTCTAGCAATCTCTGATAGAATGATGGCGGGAGATATTTCCTTTTTAGCTCGTCGGTCATTTCTCGCCAAGTTAGAATTTGTAACTCACCTCTAATATGCCTTAACATTTCAAGGTTGGACCAATATTGGCAGGCTTGTCCGATAAGCTTCATTGCGGCAAACTTAACTTTTCGCTGTTCTGTCAGGGTGTACCAGTCAAAATAGCGATCCATGTTCTTTAGTCAGTCCAAGAAAGCTTGTGGGTCGAGCTTACCATCAAAGGTTGGTGCTTCGACCTTAATGCTCCTCAAGTATTGAGCATCTGGATCAGGCACAGGTTGAGGTGGGGGTCGATGAACGATGTGCCTATAACTATTCCCTTGACCTTGCGGCGGCGGAGTTGCTACACACGCTTCTTCGAGCCTAGTGATCCTTTCGTTGGTTATATTTTGGAAGTCTGTCAGGGCCTCACGGGTAGCTCTGCACTCCTGGACTGCTGCACCTAGTTGTCCTGCTAGCTCATCAAATTTCTTAAGGAGTTCGGGATCTGTACCGCCTGACATACTGGACTCACTAGACGATTCACTACTTTCCTAATCGATAAGGTAGATCTGTACGAGTGGGCATGCACTAACAACTAAATGAGATGAATGATAGTTTTTTAATAACAAATAAAAGACTTAATTAAACTAATCTAGAAATAAATGTAAATTTCCTAACCTAATCATTCTATGATACAAAAAATGATGTGAAACAATGTGCATGCAGGTAAGAAGAACAATGATAACAATGCTTTACCAAATCAGCGACCGATCTAGGCAGGAGTCTCAAGAAAATAGTGGAGTTTTAGATGGTTTTAAAAAAAATTACAATGTACTAAGTTTACGGCCTTGTAAATTACTCAGAAAAGAAATGTAAAAATTTGTTCTTGTAATAAAGTTCGACTTGTAATATTTAAATCAGCAGATATACGAGGCAAACAGAGTCACTCGCTCACTAATCAAGCAGAATGCAGCACAATAACAGTTGATAATAATATTGATAATAACATGCACACGATGGCAGTTCCTAGAGTACTGGGTCGAGAGGGAATGAAATCTTCGTCGGTCTGAACAGGCTTGACGTGATGGACATCTGGAGGTGGTGCGACGACGCCGAATATGAGGGGATGGAGATCTCCTCCAAAAGGATGTAGCTGGGGTGAAGTGGTGCGTCTGGGTGGTAGCGCCAATGCCACAAACTGATTCCCAGACGGCTCTCCACACTATCAGCGATCTGAGGAGTCACACAATCAATGTACTATGCTGGTGTGTCGAAGGACTGATAGTTGAACCATTGAGAGAGTTGTAGGTCTACCATGCCGGTCTCTGGGTCGTACACGAATTGGACGTCTTCAGCTGCAGGATCGGTCATGCACTAATGGGTTGCGGAATCAGGGTTTGAATCGGATTTGAATTGGATTTGAATTAGACTCCGAACGGGTCTGAATATACTTTGAATCAAGTATGAGGCATTAACGGGTCTGTTGCCAATGCGGTTGGATCTGAAAATTCAGATCCAGCTGAACCAGGGTTAGGTCTGATCAAAATAGATCAGAACCAAATTACCTCTCTGCGTTGTCTTCGATCTGAGGGAAAAAGAGGGCGACGACTGTTCCAGGATGAAGAACGGCGGCGACCTTTGGTGACTGAGGATGGTGGCGGCTGTTCGGATGCAGGCGACTGGAGGACGTTAGCTACGGGAGGACGCGGCGTCGACTGGACGTCGAAGCGGGCGATGGCGTCAAACTGGGCGAAGGCGACGGGGCGACGTGCGAACTGGCGGGCGGCGGCGGGATGAGGCGAACAAGCGGGCGGCTTGTCAGGAACTCGAAGCTTGGAGTGGAAGTGGAGGAGGGCAGGGAGGCGTCAGAGCTACTCGGAGGTGGGGGAGGAGGAGGACAGGGAGGTGGCGGGTAGGGTTTCACACCACTAGGCCACGAGTGTTTTCAACGATGTAGGTAACCAAATTTTTTTTAATTCAAATCTTCATTGATCTCTTTTCTGATTACATCAGTGCTTTAAAAGAAGAAAAAAAATACAGATGTGGAAATCCCTTAAATCACTCAAATACTTACAAAAAACTGAATTAACTACTAAATTTAAACCGTAATTCAAATTTCAAATCTAAACTGCTAAAACTGAATCAACTACTACATTTGAACCGTAATTCAAATTTCAAATCAAAACTTGTTATGTTGTCCACCAGAGGGCGTTTCCTACGCCGGTAGGTACGTTCGGATCTGCCCGTGATGTCCTCATCATTTAGATCTATGGTTGGGGTGTGCAAATTGAAAATCAAGATGACTGGTCATGATAGACAATAGTATGTTTTTTGGATCTCAAGTTCCTTGGTGAATGGTGATACATAAAAGATAGTAAACCATACTATCCTATCATATTGAGCTATAAAAGCTTAGGATGCCTAATTAGAAAGAACTGAGTAGTTTTGGATCTTTACATCCAAAATACCCACATAATATATCTTTTTTTTCTTGGGATAACAAAGTAGACTGATGGGCAGATGATGACAACATTTTTTAGGTCAATGGTTTGAGATATGTCAATTTAAAAATGAAATTGTTTATCTTATGGTAAACACCTAAAAACCTTGCAGATTGTTGTTATGGGTTTCTACCGTATTAGGCCATGGTCTAAAACGTTTGCTACTTCATCTGTAATTTTTGCCCAAACTTGTTGGATACGCGAGAAGGCTCAAATCTTTTTTATGTTATAGACTAGAGATGAAAAGGAAATGGTTTGCGCTCATTGTGTACGCATTCACGCATGTCTGACAAAACTATTGTACTTATTCTTTAGGGGAAAGAAGATTTGTCGGGTTTCATTCTCCATGTTTGATATATGTGCTTTTATTTGTATGAGAAAATATTTAAACTCTCCGTAGAATAGGATGACTATAACTAATAATTAATTTAGGATATCTTTTCAGCTACTTTGCATGTAAGTGCCCTTTGAATTTTCCTTTAACATAAAGATTTTAAAGTTAATTTTTCTACAAATAAGCATTCCAAGGTGTTTCCCCCTTCATAGCATGTTATCGTGGTAAAAATATAATGCTGAAATTATCTTAATTGAATAAGAGAAAACCACGCATTAAAAGAGGGTTTATGTCTTCTTTTTTGGGGTTGTCGGGGGTGTGAGCAATGCGTATGTGATGGAGCTTGTATTAGGGTAGAGGGTAGAGGAAGTAGGTTCAATTTGTTTTGCGGATATGGTTTGACAAAATAGGATTGATTAAGATGGAAGAAAGAAGATTTTATGAACCTTAAGTTGCAGGGAAGAAGTATTCAGAAAGCAAGTTGTATGGTTAAAAATTTCAAATGTATACATTTAGTAGAAAAATTTTGTACAAGGTGTTAATCTGGAGAATAGCTGATGTATAATCTAGCGAAGAAAGTAATTTAGAAATTTATAGATTTTTTGTCATCAATTGTGAATTGTGTAATGGTACTTCCTATGTCTGCTCAGGCATCATATTATTATGTGTGTTCTCTATATTTTCAAGATGATTCTCTTCCATAGGTGATTTTCTGCAAGTTTTGGGTTTTATTGCTTTGCCAGCTATCCTTTCCCTTGTTTGGTGCTGTTCCAAGATGTTTTAAAATTTCTTTTCCTGTATCAGCTACGCTAAATCTTTGTCTGGAAAAAGTTTCCATGCTCTGATTTTTCATTATGTTTAAACCATTTTGTGTGCTCATTTTTTCCCTTCAGCGAGCTAAATCATCGTTATCTGCTTCTCTTTTTTGTTTATGACTAGTATTCTTTTCTCTTTTCTTGCTTGAAGGCAATCTGGCAATGAAAGTGATGATGAAGCTTATCAGGACACAAGCAGTGAAGCCAGTAGTAACAGTGACAGCCATGTTGATCAAGCAGCCAGACCTATATTCGAGTACCTGGCACGTGATTTACCATATGGCCGAGAGCCTCTATCTGATAAGGCAAGCTCACCACTAATTCGATGCCATACCAACTATTATCTATCTCCATATCTGACAAAATCTTGATCTATTTCCCGCTTGCAGATATCAGCTCTGGCTAGTAAATTTCCAGGGCTAAGAACATACAAGAGCTGTGATCTTCTCCCCTCCAGTTGGATGTGTGTTGCTTGGTACGCCTTCATTTCCTTCAGGATAAATTTCACAAAACCCTCCAAGCTTTGGAGTGTTTTTGCTCCAAACTTTTATCAGCTTTATGAATTAGAGAAAACCTCTGAAATTGCAACATACAAAACCCCTCTAAAGTATTGGAAATTGTCACGAGGCTTTCGTTATTATTCTTTACGAACACTCCAAACTTTTATCAGCTTTATGAATTAGAGAAAACCTCTGAAATTGCAACATACAAAACCCCTCTAAAGTATTGGAAATTGTCACGAGGCTTTCGTTATTATTCTTTACGTGCCCTAACCCGAAAAAACTTGCTCTCAGATTTATTTATTTATTTATTTGTGATTAAACTGCTCTTGGTAGAATTAAAGAATACATGGGGAAAAAATGTACAATCCCTTTTGGATCTGACAACCATTGAATGAAATTAGATGGGTTTTCTCGGGTTCATAAGAAGTGTCTTAAGCAAAACATTTCTAAGGGGTTTTCATGGAATTTTCCCATTGATCCATACATGACATTTGGTCTTGAACCTAATGCAGGTATCCTATATACCGGATACCAACAGGGCACACATTGAAGGATTTGGATGCTTGCTTTCTAACCTTTCACTTGTTATCTACCCCTTCCAACAGTAAGCTTCTTATTGATTATAGTTTGATTAGATTTAACCAGAAGATTTGTGACTTGAATTGTTTGATTTTGATGGTTGTGCTGTCTCTCTGGCAGACTTGAGCAACGGGCATTCTTTGTGCAACAGTGTCCCTAGCAGTGTTAGGTCCCAAATGCCACAGAAGCTACCTGTTCCTGTATTTGGACTAGCATCATATAAGCTTCAGGGCTCAATTTGGACGTGCAACGGGCATCACGAGCAAGAGCAAGCAAACTCTCTCTTGCAGGCTGCTGCCGATTGGCTTCAGCTTCTAAATGTCGATCACCCTGACTTCCAGTTCTTCTTGTCTCGGTATAATACATCTTGGAGGTAACACGAGGCGAAGTATGTGTATTTTGAATGAGTAATTTTGAGCTATCCTCTTCATGTAATGTACATTTCTGAGGTTAATTTAAGATGTAGATAACTACCCCCACACAATGTGGTCTTTTTGAAAGGAAAGGTATGGAGTAGAGAGTAGCTATGATGCTCTTTGATAGAAAAATGATCTTTATTTCGATGACAAAAACTTGGTAGGATTCTTAGATTAAGAGGGTGAGGGTTTGTATGCCCACAAGTGATACGGTTCTTGGGTTTCATGCGCACAGCCATTACACTGCAGAACCAAGTATAATCAGCCTCCACTAGTCTGATTTCTTGAAGAGAACAGATAAAGGTGTCATTTATCCTCATCCTGTTATAATGTGAGGGGTTTTATGTGGGTAGTTGTGAGATTCATGGAGATCAATCAGAATTTTTAATTTCAGAACTGTATTTAAGTTTAGACTAAAATGAATGTTGCTTTAATGAATCGAGTGAAAAACTAAAATGAATGTATGAGTTCTTTTATGCGCAGAAAACCTGTCACTATGGTTTTTACAGTTTGCAAGGGTCTGTTGTGGTTTCACTCTATTTGTTTGTACAATTATGTTGTTTTGCAACGAACAACTATGATCTGAAAATTGATTATAATTACACTTACAATTACTTCCGGAATCAAATCCAGTTTTCCTCTTTGCTTATTACTTTTGTTAAGAATAATATATGTACTGATATTGTAGTTGAGCAGTCGTTATAGTGCGGATAAGCTCCTGGGATCAAATTCTGCTTAATGTGTGCCTTGATAACCCCCTGGAGATCGAGAGAAAAGACAAACAAAGAGTTAAAACTCATTCAAACACCAGTGCACACTTTGTAGTTCGAAAACAAGGAAACTCATTCAAACACCCTCGACTCTTGACAACCTAAACACCCTAGCTCAAACCAAAGCCTTGATGCTCTGGTCTTATTCAGCTGACGACTAAGGGACTCCCCCAAACCACTGTGGTCGTCGGCGGCTGCTCATTCTGCCGCAGCTGTGGCGGCTGCCACCCGCCGCTCGCCCCACTCCCGGATGCGGAGGTGCAGCTGCGCGGCCCGGACGAGAAAATCCGCCGTCTGTGCCGGCGTCAGTATCTCCACCAGCCGGTTCACCGTCCTCACCCTCAATGCATCTGCGGACCCTGCCAGAACCCTGAGCGACCCGAGCACCGCCTCGACAGCCTCTGACCGTATTTCCCCGTCCCGGCCCCCGCGCAAGAGCCCGAGCACCTGCGGCATCGCCATCGCCTCCTGCACCCTCGCCATCTCCTCTGACAGCTCCCTCTCCGCCGCGGCCGCCTCCTGCTTTAACTCTCCAATCGCTGATTTCTGCTCCTGCAAGAGAGCAGACTCGAGGCTGCGGAGGAGGCAGAAGGCCATCGACGGTTTCCAGCCGGTGATCCAGAGGAAGGTGCGCTCGTAGGGGTTGTACCAGGAGGGAGAGAATATCAGCAATACATCTCTTGCGGCGAGGCGAGATTTTTCATGGTAATATTCATGGTAGTGGGCGAAGACGCGGTCGATCAGGGTTTTGAGGAGGAGCGGCTGGTCGCGGGGAGCGGCGACGAGCTCTTGGAGGAGTTCGCGCTGGCGGGAGAGCCAGCCTTGGAAGAAAGACTCCATCCTGAGTAGTTTGTGTTCAGCCCGAGTGTGCTGTCGGTTATAGCAGGGGTTTGCTTAGGGTTGAAGTTTTGGGTATTTGAAATTTCGCCGGAGATGGAGAGGGCGGTGGAGGAGGAGGAAGAACCAGAGGAGGACACGTGTCTGCACATTGGAAATCAGGCGGTGGAAACTTGTTGCTGGGAGATTGGCTCGTCATGCAGAATTTTGGGCGGCAATGAGAAGAGTAGCATAAATTATATATATAAAGAGATTAATGAGTATCCTTGTCATCGGAGGAGATTTTCTCCTTGACGCTTACGTGGCACAATCCTTACTATCCTCATAAAGTAGGAGAGAGAGTGTGTTAGTTGGTGGAGATTTGTGTTTATTTTATAAGGATTGTGTCACATAGGCAACAAGGAGGAACATCTACTCCTCCCATGACAATGATACCCATTAATCTAATATATAAATATATCTTTTGGGTCTTTGAGATAAGTGGTCCTTTACATCATCAATAATTGCATATTAATCTCTCACATCTTAGAAATTGCATTTTGGTCCCTTGTATCCTATAGAGTCTTGCAAAATGCTCCCTTTGTTAGTATTTCAGTTTAAGTGAAAAGAAACTTAATCATTAATTGTTGGGTTAACTCTTAACGCAATTCCTGTAATCACCAAACAACTCCTCGATCTCTGATGTTTCAAGTCTTTATGAAGCTCAACTTTAGGTTAAGATTCTTTTCAAACCACCAGAGAAGACGACCTCAAGTGCATTCAGGTGTTTTTAAGTGGATGTTGGGTCTAAACCCGTTAATGAATGAATCGGGGAACATATATAACAGATAGGCTATGCTGCTCAGTAGTACATGACCAAATATACTCCTCAGATGTAACTCGACTTAACTTGAAGGGTCATTTTGTAAGAACCCGTAGGATTTGAGGGACTAATATGCAACTATCAAAGATACGAGGGGCTAGTACCTAAAAAGCCCGTTTAACTTGGTATAGAGATTTTTCGGTGGTCCTGCATGTTGAAAACATGCGATAACGTTTTTTTATTGGTACGAGGATGCTTAATTGCGGCTTTCATGGGCACGTGTTAGATAAGAGCAAAGGACGGAGTTTGGTGGTTGTCACCAAAAGGAACCGGGCAGGATGAAGGGGAGCAATAGTTTCAGGCGGCAAGTAAAGCATTAAATAGCGCAGGAATCGAGGTTTTGAGGTACTTTGCACGTGGGGTTTTGTGCGTGGGTG
>BQKN01058955.1:6727-29351 GCA_022839385.1 Asparagus kiusianus | reverse complement strand
CTCTCTCTCTCTCTCTCTCTCTCTCTCTCTCTCTCTCTCTCTCTCTCATTCCCTCACGCACACTCTCTCTCTCTCACACATTCCCTCTCTCTCCAATCATTTCTCTCTCTACCCTCAAAAGAAACCCACCCCAGATCCCTATTCCCCATCCCTATCTCTCTCGTTCTCATCTCCTTCCCCTCTTCATCTCTTCTCCCTCCCCAAGAGAACTCAGCCAACGCCCAAGCCAAGCTCCTCCTTCCCCTAGCTCAGACCTTCAACACCGACGCCGACGACCGCCGCCTTCTCACTCAAGCGCCTCATTACAGGCGACAACCACTTCAGATCTGCCCTTCGCCGCCAGTGCTGTCACCAAACAGCCCCTGCTCCTCCCCTCTCTCCACCGTCATCGTCTCAGCCCCTGAGATTCGCTGTCGCAGCCCCGAACAACCCCCTCACAGCCCGCCGCCGATACTCAGCCGTCCAAACCGAGCTCCGCCAGCCCCGTCGGCCACCTTCCACCGACGCAGCGCACATCCCCGTCGCCCAACTCTAGCCCACGTCGCCGTCCCCCCGAGCTCTCCGACCAGCCCCTCCCCCGGATCTCCTCCAGATCTGCCGCCCCGCTGTCGCCTCGCCTCCCTGAGCTCGCCGCCGAGCTCCAGAGTTGAGAACGAAGATGTGTGTGAGAGAGAGTGAGGGAATGAGAGATAGATAGAGCTGAGGGCAGGTGAGTGAGGAGAGAGAGAGATAGAGCTGAGGGCAGGTGAGTGAGGAGAGAGAGATTGGATGCACGGGACTAGCAGTCCCGTGCACTAAAAAAAAAAAAAAAAACCCATCAGCCAAATCGACCATTTTCAAATGAAAATGATCGATTTTGCTAATTTTTTTTGAACGGGTCGATTTTACACATTAAAGTTGAAAAACGGTTCTTTTTAAAAATTTGTCCTTTGCAATTAAGAAGAAGAAGAAAAAAACCTCAAAATCTGTCATTTGTTATCTACATGCAATTGCACATTCTCTAAAATATTGTTTTTTTCTATCAAGAAAATTTTATTAATTCACAAATTATTCATGAAGAGTCCTGTGAGAAAACCTTACAGTTCTTCAAAGTTCGGGAGTATCTACAACGCCCTCAAAGTTCAGGGGGTTTCTCGAATAAATAATGTTTAGGTGTTATATCTGCAATACCCTCTAAGTTTAGGAGGGGTTTTCTGAAAATAACTCTACAAAAGTTTGAAAATGAGGTGTATTAAAGTGAAGTTATGAAAAAACAGTTTAACTTACACCTCACTTTATATTTCTCCCACCGAACCTAATCTGTAGCAAAATCAGTATTTTGGTTACTGGGGGACCAAACTGCAGCACTCCTCCGGATTTGGTGTCATTTAGCAATTTCAAATAATTTAGGGGCCAGTATGAAATTACTAAATACTTGAAGGGTCTAATATGAAACGATTGAAAATGTGAGCAGGAGCATATTATCTCCCCAATTCAGCCGCAGCCCCTCAAACGCGAAAACAAAGAACCCATCAGATGGAGAAAAGACTCTCAAAGATTTCTCAAACCCTAACCCCATCCCCAATCCAAGAACTCTCCCATCTCGCCCAGCGATGCGGCGCCATCAACCTGGCCGAGGGCTTCCCGGACTTCGCCGCCCCGGCCCACATCAAGGACGCCGCCGTCTCCGCCATCAACTCCGATCTCAATCAGTATCGGTACTAAAAGATTGCCCAAGTTCTTTCCTTTTCTTTGAATAATGCCTAATTAGCACATAAGTACCTCGACGTTTCCACATTTTGCACGTGTGCACTCTGAATAGTTATCTGCGGTATGCAGCTTCTGTTGATTAAATGCTAGAAGAGAGGATTTTAGGAGGTGGAAGAGGGAAAAGGAGGGAATTTGATTGGGGGGTCGGAGAGTAAATTTCACAGGACTCCCTGATTTTTGGGGTGGCTTGCACTAAAACCCTCTGAACTTTGATGAAATTAGAGAAAACCCACCGAAGTTTAGGCAGTTCCGCAAAACCCTTGTACTTTTGAAACGTTCTAATTGAACTTTCGGGTAATTTCCTTTCCTAAGTTTGTCGAGGAAGAGTGGACAAAGGAAAACAGGAAAATATTAGGAGCTTTATTTTACGGTTTTTCCAAGAGAGGGGGTTTTGATGAGGGAAAATAGGTGGAACTTTTTGAAAGTTAAGGCAGGTTTTGTGAAACTCATCATTTAGGGAGTTTCTATAATTTTTAAACTTTGGATTTCTGAAGTTTTATCCATAGATGAATGAGGATTGCAGAGGAAGAACCTAGGGAAGAAGAGTATTTTGACCGTTTGACCATAAAACCTGACACCCTTAACTAAACTCGAGGGTAAAAATGTGGGTACGAAAGTGCTACAAAACAACTCAGGATATACATGACAATTTCAGAAAATTTTATGTAGATTTTGTGCTTATTTGACTCTAATAATATTCAGGTTAATTTAGATCCAATGTGAATTAATTAAGAAAAATTCAAATTTCACAATTCATGAGTTATAAGCAATTGTTTGTTTGTTTTCCATTTTCATTTGTTTTGACCCAATGGCAAATAGTTACATGGAGTTCAAATTCACGGTTTCATGAGCTATAAGCCACGATTTGTTTTCCATTTTCATTCATTTCGACATAATGACAAGTAATGTTGTGGAGTTCAATATTCACGATTTCATAAGCTATAACCAATGATTTTTTCTTTTTCGTTCGTTTCAACTTTCAACGCAATATGAATTAATTAAGCAAAGTTCAAATTTAACGGTTCATGAGCTTAAGCTATAACCTATAAATTTTGTCCATTTTTGTTCTTTTTGACCTAATAAAATTAAGTGGAGATCAAAATTCACGATTTCATGAACTATTACCTATGCTACCCAAGTACTTCTATTAAGAAGCCATACCCGTTCCCGACATGTTCTCGTAGCCAAACTTCATGGACACCGTTTCAATATACATGCATTTATTACGACATGTACTTAATTATATTATATATGTTTTAATTTAAAACACTTGCCAACCCTTCTTGGACATATGGCTTACACTTCAAATCCATTTCTTAAAGTAGTTAAATATGGATCCGGGTTCGTTTCAACACATACTCAAGTTAAAAATTATAAATTTAAAGGGTTGTTTAGGTGTCCAATTAAAAAATGAGTAGTTTTCAATTTACAATAATCAATACAATAAAAGAAACTTAAAAATGTGATCGGAAGTTTAATTCTAATGACACATGAAGTAAAAAAAATAATGATCTCGTGTACATTATGCTATAACCTATGATTTTTGTCCATTTCCTATCATTTTCAACCGAATGGCAATTGATTAAGAAGTTGAATTTACACGATTTCATGAGTAATAAGCTAAGATTTTTGTTTATTTTTGTTTGTTTAGATCTTATATAACAAATAATATTGTGAAATTGAAAATTCAAGATTTCATGATTACAACTCATAAATTTTATTCAATTTCTTTTGTTTCTACTCAATGACAAATAATTTTGTGGAGTTCAAAATTCACGATTTTGATGAGCTATAACCCGCGATTTTTGTTCATTTTGTTTGTTTTGACCAAATGACAAATAATTAAGCGGAGCTTGAAATTCATGATCTTCACGAGCAATAACATATGATTTTTATTCATTTACGCAGTTTTCTACCTAATGACAATTATATAGACGAAGTGCAAATTTCACGATTTTATGAGGTATAAGTCACAATCTTTGTCCATTTTGTTTGTTTTGACCCAATGACTAATAATTCTGCAAAATTCAGAATTTACTATTTCATGCATTATAATCAATAATCTTTTTTATTTTCGTTTGTTTCGAACCAAGCGGAGCTCAAAATTCACGATTTTTAAATTTTTTTATTGATTTTTGTTTGTTTCACGCAATATTAAATAACTTTGTGGAGTCCAAAATTCTCGATAATATGAGTTATAACCCATGATAAATAATTATGTAGAGTTCAAAATTTACGATTCATGAGTTATAACCCTTGGGTTTTTTTTATTTTTGTTCATTTTAACGCAAGGGTAAATAATTTTGCGGAGATCAAAATTCACGATTTCATGAGAACCTATGATTTTGTCCATGTTCGTCCATTTCGACTCAATAACAAATAATTAAGCGGAGTTCGAAATTCATAATTTCATAAGCTGTAAACATACGATTTTTGACCATTTTTGTTTGTTTCGATTAAGAGGAAAATTTTATGCAGAATTCAATATTCATGATTTCATTAGTTATAGCCCATAATTTTTGTTCATTTTCATTCATTTGGATCCGATGACAAATAATTATGTGGAGTTTCAAAATTAATGATTTTATGAGCTATAACCCTTAATTATTGTTCACTTGGACGGAATGACTAATCATTTAGCAGAGTTCAAAATTTACGATTTTAAAGCTACAACAACAATCACCAAACCTTTATCCCACATTTTTAGGGTCGACTACATAAATATTTTTCCATTCCATTCTGTTATAGGTCATCTCCTCTGTTAAGTTAATTTTAATCATATCCTTCTTAATTACTTCTAACCAAGTCATTTTAGGTCCAACTTCAGATCTCTTGGCTCCATTAACTCTAATTTTATTATTTTTCTTAATTGGTGCACTAAGGGGTCTCCGTTGTATATGACCAAACCATCTTAATCTATTCTCTCTTATTTTATCCTTAATAGGCATAACCTCTAATTTACTACGGATGCATTCATTTCTTATCCTATCTTTTAATGTATACCCCCAAGGCCATCATAACATTCTCATTTATGCTACACTCATTTTTTGAACATGTTTCTTAATTGTCCAACACTCTGACCCATAAAGCATAGTTGGTCTCATAACCATTCTATAGAATTTTTCATTTAGTTTTATTAGTATTCTATTCGACAATCACATATGACTCTCGAAGCACTCCTCCATTTCAACCATCCCAATATGATTCGATGCATAACATCATCTACCTCACCATCATGCCTAATGATTGATTTTTTAAATAGCGAAAATGATTAGTTTTAAGTATCTCTTGGCCATCAATATGTATCATATGCTCTCTTCCTTTCCTAGTTTTACTAAAAACACACTCCATATATTCTGTTTTTATTCTACTAATTCTAAAACCTTTAGATTCAAGAGCTCGTCTCCATCTTTTTACTTAAAAAATAACGTCTCTTCAAGTTTCATCAATGAATACTATATTATCGATAAATAACATATACCATGGGATTTAATCCTGAATGTGCATAGTAAATTGGTCCATAACTAAGGCAAAAAGATAAGGACTTAAACTGACTCTTGGTGTAAACCTATGGTAATAGGAAATGGTTTAGTCTCTCATTCATTAATTCTTACTTTAGTTGTTACTCTATTATACTTATCTTTAATCACATCAATATATATACTAGATACATGTTTCTTTTCTAACACCCACCACATTACCTCTCTAGGTACTCTTATCATAAACTTTTTCTAGATCAATAAAAATCATATGTAGATCATTTCTCTTCTCTCTATATATCTCTCCATCAAACATCATACTCCCTTTAAAAGAACGAGTTCGGAAAATCTTTTTTAGACAAATATACCCCTTTATAGTTTGAACTATCTTATCTATAATCATATTCTAATTTTCAATGGTCAATATTACCCTTCACTATTTTGAATATTTTATTTATATCTTAATCTATCAAAATCATAATCATATCTTATCCTAATCCTATATGAACCATGTTTAGCTTAACAATTTAAAAAAACTAATATTAATAAAATATATAAAACATATAAAAATGATATTAGTTTGTTAAGATAAAGAAATTACAAGTAGATAACATATTATAATACATGAAGAATTGCAAAAAAACCATAAAAAGTTTTAAAATTGCAGAAAAGACCTTGAAAAGTTTAAAATTATAAAACTCATCCAAATGTCTCAAAACTTAAAATAAAAAACATGAAATTAAAAAAATTAACATCAGTTTGTAAAAAATTTAAAATTTACAGTTAACACCTCAATGTCTCAAAAATTGTAGAAACACCCTCAAAAGTTTAAATTGCAGACAAGCATATTAAAATTCTAAAATTTTAAAACTTACAAACAACACAGATGAATTCAAGAGATTACCATGATACACCTAAAATTTTTGACATTTAAATTGTGACGCCCCTGGGTTCACACAAGGCTACAGTCCGAGGTGAAACCAAGAATGTCAAACCTGCCATGCACCACACCGTGCAATAACATGTTTCACCATCACAATTACTATCTCTCTAGTGGAATCAACAACAGGTGTAGGTACAAAGCAAGAAAAAGGTGAATCGATAAATACTGAATGAAATGATAGATCATAACATGTCTCATCAACGAAATAAAC
This sequence comes from Asparagus kiusianus, assembly GCA_022839385.1. Lineage (NCBI taxonomy): Eukaryota > Viridiplantae > Streptophyta > Magnoliopsida > Asparagales > Asparagaceae > Asparagus > Asparagus kiusianus. The sequence continues at coordinate 22,969 of BQKN01058955.1, read as the reverse complement.
TGAAGTACATAGTCAAAGCCTGAACTGAATAAACTGGAGTTCCTTAACAAGTCTCAAAATACAATAAGTCTGAATAAAAAAATAAGGCACACAGCCTTTACAACTTCTAGAATAAACTCTCAAATGTCTAACATCACTACAGTGGAGCCCAAAGAAAATAATACACAGCTAGAATGTAAAGCTGAACACTAGAGTGATCCGCTATCAACCTGCGACTCTCCGTGCTCCTGGCTCGTGACCTGAAAGGGGGAGGGACAACGAGCGTCAAAGCGCTAGCGAGCAACATCACAACCAACCCCAAGGGATAGGGCTCGTTGTATAAGAAAATACAATAATACATAATAGCATTAAATCATCATACAAACAGATATGGGTCTTAGTACTTAGGGAAATACAACACGAGCATAGGTACGTCGAGCGAAATAATCCAAACAAGGAAACCCTCATGTATATACCTTGTATCTCAAATTGTAGATCCCTAAACACCAAGCCCGGGATATAACAGAGGAAACAACAAAAGAAGACTACTCATCTCAAGATTTAAATATGATGTCGTGTCCAACTCAAATAGATATCATGTCCAGCCAATACAGGTATGGGTATCAACTCTTAAGGTCTGAACTGAGGTAGAGGCTGTCCAACACATGGACTACATACACAAGCTGTCCAACGCATGGACTAAGTATATGAATTGTCCAACACATGGACTATATTCAATAACTGCCCAACACATGGACAACGTTTATGAATATCCAACACATGGATTAAAATTGATGAGTGTCCAACACATGGACTAAGTACAATAGTTGCCCAACACATGGACTACGTTTATTGGTTGAATTAGGTACATATGCCCAAGCTTCTAACATGTCGCGGTACACAAAACTAAACTCATGTCCGTATATCACCTCACATGGAAACACATAGATTCTGTCTACAGGTATATTTATATATACAGCATGTGATTAAACAGAAATACAAAGAAAAACAAAAAAAACTCAGATGAGTCGACTCATGCTCATTTATGAGTCGACTCATGTCTCATGGGTCGACTCGCGACCAATAACGAGTCGACTCAGCAGAAGGAAAAAGACATCAGGAAACGACTTTGTGAGTCGACTCATGATTAGTCATGAGTCGACTCGACATGATGAGTCGACTCATGATGAGTCGTGAGTCGACTCACGAGCTGAAATCTGTATTTTTCGAACTGAACTTGTTTTACTCGCTCCACATCTTGATTTTACCGATATACATATATCCAGCCTTCAATTTTAGGCTATTACACAGAGAGACAATCATACCTAGCATGAGAAACTATCAATTGCATGTTAACCCTAACATTTAACCCCTAAACATGAAGGAAAACATTAAATCAATATAAAAACTCATGTTTTTATTCCTTAAACAAAATTTTAGATCTGGGTTTTCATCAAAACTTGTTGGTGGAAGTTTTAAAAATCTGAAACACGTGATCTTGAACTTTTCACTAGTAAGAACATCATTTTTTATATTCGAAAATACATCTTAGGCTCAACAAAATTCGTGAAAAACATTTATGAAAACATAAAAGCAAGGGAGAGGAGTTTGGCGAGATGTTACTCGCCTTAGATGTGGTGGAAGACTATCCTCTTTGCTGAAAATCCAAAAGAAATGCTGAAATCCCCCTTGAAACGCCCCCAAGATCACCAAGAACACCTAGGGTTTGAGAGAGAGGAAGAGGGGCTAGGGTTTCTTGGGAGATCTGATGAAAAATGAGTATTTTCGGGTTCCAAACGATATATATGAACCACCAAAACCCGACCCGAAACACACAAACCCGAACTGAAAGAGGCCAGAAAAACCCGATGAGTCGACTCATGACTTATGATGGGTCGACTCATGGTCATGGGTCGACTCATAATTTTTATGAGTCGACTCAGCAGAAGAAAATTTGCAACAGGACTCGATTTCATGAGTCGACTTATGACAGGCGTGAGTCGACTCAACCTGATCAGTCGACTCATGACATGCTATGAGTCGACTCATGGATAAAAATCTACATACTTCGATTTCTTTTGCACACGATTTGCAAACTTGCAACTCATCCTCATACCTGAGGCATATACACATGCTCATAAGCTCAAAATACTAGTTTCCATGCATGACCATGAAATAAAGATATTTATTATTTATTAGATATCATTATTCACTCAAATTCATACTTATGAGTTGTCAAAATTAACGGGGTCTTACATAAATTTAAATTTTTTAATTAACACCCTCAATATCTCAAAAATTATAGAAACACCTTCAAAAATTTAAATTATAAAAAGCCACCCTAAAATTCTAAAATTTGTAAATAAAATAAGATGAATTCAAGATACCCTTAGACACCTAAAAAAAATTAATTGCCAAAATTAACCTCAAAATTTTAAAAAAACTCCTACAAAATTTAAAAATCATAAAAAGAACTCTAAATTTGCAAAATTTTTAACTAGCACACATCAAATTCGTCGATTGGTAGACCGCTGAAATTTAATCTTTTTCAAAATTAATCTATAGTTTTAATAATTGCAAAAGACACCCTCAAAATTTTAGAGTTACAAGAAATATACTAACATTTAAAAAATTATCACAAATACATGAAACATAGAATTTACAACTACCACACTTAAAAGTAATTTTTTTATAAACTCTTTCAAAATTTTAAAAATTACAAATCACCTCCTCAAAGTTCAAAACCACAAAAATGGGCTAAAATTTTAAAACTTGGCAAAGAAAAGTGTAATTGTTAGGTATTTTTCATATATATATATATATATATATATATATATATTAAAATTTCTAATTTAGGGATTTACTATCCATTTTTAGCATCTAAGAATAGTCTAAGTTGATACTGGTAAACAAAAACAATAAGAATTGATTAAAAACATCCGGTTAATGGATAAAATTTTTAAAAATATTATAGATTAAAAATTATCGGCACTATATAAATTAAAGTAATTTTATATAATTTTAGTAATAAGTTGGGATAGCCAAAATACATTCGTAACATTAATTAATAGATGTTTAAATCCATAAAAACGATAAAACACTATAATTTTATACCTTAGCATTAATTGATTTTAATTTAGAAACTTTAATCTTTGACGTTAATAATATTTATAAGGTAAAAGAATACAAGGAATTACATATGGAGAAACCATTAGAATATTTAAAGATAACTTTAAAAGAATTGAGTTATTTTCATTGCAAATGGGAAAGTGATGGAAATAAATCTAAAATTCAGAAAACGTCAATGAATCACTTGAATTGGCATTAACATAAGACATATCTATTAATGAAGCACTGAATGAGTTACATTAAAAAATAATTTAATAACTTTATCCTAATCAAAGAAAAAATTTTCATGGAAGACATAAGAAAAATTAGTAAGTATTCATAAATTCCATACTATGTTCTTCAAATTAAATATTAATATTATAATCTAAGAAAAATTGGTAATGAATAATGCAGGTATTTAGTTTAGATCTTTATGGAAAATGACAGGGAGTAAAGGCAATATTATTGAAATAACAGAAATTCTTATTGGATGCACATTAGAAGAATTCATTTTAGAGGAAAATAACGAGATAGCTTCTAATTTATGTAAGTAATAAATTAGGAACACAAAGAATTTTATATATATGAAATTAATATTTATTCTCATTGAAATAGAAAAAAAATCAAAGTCTATATTTTGAGCAGTTTGTGTTGAACATCATAAGTACATTTGACTTCTTTGTAAATTTAAATGAGATGATAAAAAATTAATGAGCCTAGAAAAGATAATAGCATAAAAAATACAAAATTAGTCTGATGTTACAATTGATGTAGATGATGAAAACAATACTCTAGAATTGTCCAAGAAATGATAAATGATAAACCTGAAGAAGGATTGATCTTAACTCAATAAAAAATAAAATAGAAGAAATAAAAAATAATATTTTCTGAATATTTATAGAATAGTTTAATTATTTTGAGTGAAATTAGGAATCTTTAGAAGGGAGTTTCATGAATTTTTTTCAGTACTTTTATATTCTTATGTGGATGTTTTTATCATATAAAAGTATACTAGAGTTAGCATTAATCTTTAATTTATATTTTTTTATAAGGTCTATCAATGATTAGGAATAAACTTCATATTCTTTTGTATCGTTTTAACATACTTTAAATCAATCATTTTGTCATATTGGTTTTAAATATTCACCTTCCTTGTATAACACTATTTTAATATTTTTTACTTTGCAATGCTATACTTTCTCAAATAAAGCTTAGTTTTATATCGGTCAAAAATAATATGAAAATTTAAATTATTTTTAAATTATATTTATTTTTTGTCAATTCAAATATCAACATGAAAATTTAAATTGGGTGTATCCCATTTAAACAAACATAAAAAAAATAATCGGGATGTAAGAGTTTAAAGAAAAAATGAGCATAAACTGTCAAAAATACTTAATCATGGTATTAAATCACGTGCATTACACGTGTGTAAAAACTAGTCTCAAGAAATGTATAGGTTCCATAGTTGCTTACCCAGACATAAAACCAAATTGATTTTTAGATATACTTGTCTCTTTTCTTAATCTTTGCTCAATTACACTCTCCCAAAGTTTCATAGTATGACTCTTGAGTTTTATACCTCGATAATTTGAATAACTTTGTATAACCCTTTATTCTTATATATCGGTATCAAAATACTAATCCTCCACTCGTCCGGCATTCTTTTCGTCTTGATAATCTTATTAAATAGTCTAGTTAACCATCCTAAGCCTATATTAACAAGACATTTCAAAACTTTAATAGGGATATTGTCTGGTCCTTTGGCTCTTTCACTTTTTTATGAGCTATAACAAATAAATTTTTTTATTTTTGTTTGTTTCAACCCAATGACATATAATTAAGTGGAGTTCAAAACTCACGATTTTATGAGCTATAACTCATAAATTTTGTCCATTTTCTTTCCTTTGGATGCAATGTCAAATAATTTTGCGAAGTTAAAAATTTAAGAGTTCATGACCTATATTGATTTTTCCCATTTTCGTTAATTTTGACCCAATTGCAATTAATTAAATAAAGTTTAAGTTTCACGATTTTATGAGTTATAAGTCTAGATTTTTGTCTATTTTCGTTCATTTTGATCCAATGTCTAATAATCTGGCAAAGTTTAAAATTAACAGTTTCATGAGCTGTAACATAAAATTTTTGTTCATTTTTATTTGTTTTAACCCAATGACACATAATCATGGTTTTAAATGTCTGCCGACATATCGGGCATGTCGGATCAGATGCTAGAGCGACACGAATATGACCATTTCAAGTCGGATATCGTTTTTAAGGTCCATGTCGGACATGTCGAGGGATATTGCGGACATGTCGGCTGATTTTTAGCCTTGAAAACACAAAAATCAGCCGAATTTTTTATTTTTTATTTTTATTTTTTTAGTTGATAAGTATTGCGGTTTGGGTTTAGTACTCAAAAGTAACTTGAATAATTTTTTTAGCCTTTTGTTCCCATAGAAACCCGATAGTATATAATACAGATTATGGCAAAGAAAAAACATTGCTCTCTTTTCCGTCGCGATCTCCTCTCGTTCGTCTTTCTCTCTACAAATTGAAATTGAGAATACATAAAAACGTGATGTAAACAATAAGTTTGAATCGTAACTTGAAATCAATTTAAAGCAACACTTTATGTCAATTTTATGCAAGACACTTTACTTTATATTAATTTTATGCAAGGCACTTTGAAAGTTCTAGTTTGACGATGTGTATTTTATTTATTTGTTGGCATAATCTTCTAATGTTTCCCTTCAAGAAATGGAAAACGACTCATGTATTGATGATAAATACTCAACTCAAATAGGATAAGTTATAACAAGACAAGTGCATTCCATCTTGGTGACCAAAATCAAGTAGAAATCCATTGGATATGACAATCCGATATTTATTATATATCCCCCGACATCCCCGATTTTCGCTATCTGACATGAATTTTGGCTGTCTGACATGAGTCTGATATTCGACATTTAAAACATTGCACATAATTAAGTGCGGTTCAAAATTCATAATTTTCATGAGCTATAACCCACAAATTTTGTCCATTTACATTTGTTTCGACGTTGTCATAAATAGTTTTGCAGAATTCAAAGTTCATGATTTCATGTGATATAACCATAATTTTTTATTTGTTTTAATTCATTTCAATCCAATGTCAATTTAAGTTTTCACGATTATGAGCTATATTTTCAAAAATTTTGTCCATTTTTGTTCGTTTCGATCAAATGACTAATAATGTTGTGTTATAACCTAGTGGCAAATAATTATGTGTAGTTCATATTTGAGGACCTCATGGGCTACAAAGCTAAGATTGTTGTCGACTTTTGTTTGTTTTGACCCAATGACTAATAATTTTGCTGAATACAAAATTTATGATTTCGTGAGCTATAAGCCAAGAGTTTTGTACATTTTCGTTTGTTTCAATCTAATGAAAATTATTTATGCGGAATTCAAAATTTACAATTTTTGTGATCTATATCACATATGATTTTTGACCATTTTCGTTCATTTTTTAAGCAATAGCAATAATTTTGTGGGAGTTCAAAATTCATGATTTCATGAATTATAACCTATAATTTTTGCAGAGTTTAAAATTCACGATTTCATGAGCTGTAACCTTATGATTTTCGTAAATTTTTATTTGTTTCGATCTAATTGTCATTATTTAATCAAAGTTTTTAATTTCATGATTTTATGAGCTATATAGGTCATATAAGTTTTATCCATTTTTGTTTGTTTAAGCCCAATTGCCTATAATTTTGCGAAATTCAATATTCATGATTTCATGGGCTATAACATTATATGACTTTTGCAAACTTTAAAATTCACAATTGCATGAGCTATAACTCAATGATTTTTGTTCATTTCAATCTAATGGCCATTATTTAATCGAAGTGTATATTTCATGATTTCATGGGCTATAAGTCACGATTTTTATTCATTTTGGCCCAATAATTAATAGTTTTACGAAATTTAAAATTCATGATTTCATGAGCTAGAGTTCGCTATTTTTTTGTTCATTTCAGCTGATGACAGAGTTCAAAGTTCATGATTTTTATGCCTTATAACCATGAGTTTCATCGATTTTCATTCATTTTGACTAAATGACAAATAAGTTATTGCAGTGCTCAGAGTTCACGATTACAAATTTTGTTCGTTTCATTCATTCAAAGCTAATGACAAATAATTTTGCGCGGTTTAAAATTCATGACTTCATAAGCTATAACACATGAATTTTGTCTATTTTGTTTCGACTCATTGTCAAATAATTTTGCGGAGTTCTAAATTCACAATTTCATAAATTATAACCTTCGATTTTTGTTCATTTTTCCTTCATTTCAATCCAGTGGGAAATAATTTTGTGAAAATAAAATTTAGGATTTCATGACCTATGATTTACGATTTTTGTTCATTTTCGTTCGTTTCGACCCGATAGTAAATAATTATATAGAGTTCAAAATTAACGATTTCATGAGCTATAATCAATAATTTTTGTCCATTGTTCATTTGGTTCGAATGACTAATCATTTTGCGTAGTTTAGAATTTACAATTTTATGAGCTATAATCTACAATTTTTATTTATTTTTTTATTTGTTTTGCCAAATGACCAATAGTTAATTGGAGTTTTGAATTCATTATTTTATGAGCTATAATTTACGATTTGTCGATATTCTTTCATTTGGACGCAATTACATAATTTTACGTTGTAGAAAATTTAAGATTTCATGACCTATAACTCATGAGTTTTCCATTTCCGTTCATTTCGACACAATGACAATTAATTAAGCGAAGTTCAAACTTCACAATTTCATGAGCTATAAGTCAAGATTTTTGTCCATTTGCGTTCGTTTTGATGCAATGACTAATAATTTTGCGAAGTTTAATAGTTGCGATTTCGTGCTCTATAAGGCACGATTTTTTTTATTTTTAAATATTTTGAATTAACGGCAAATAATTTTGTAGAGTTTAAAATTCACCGTAAGCTATAACCCCTGATTTACGTATATTTCTTTTCGTTTCAATTCAATGTGGATTAATTAAGCAAAGTTCAATTGTCATGATTTTATGTTCTATATAAGCCACTATTTTTGGCCATTTTTGTTTGTTTAGCAAATCATTAATTGGAGTTCAATAATCACAATCTCATGAACCCTTTGCCATTTCGTTTGTTTCGACTCAATGTGAATTAATAAGCACATTTCAAATTTTATGATATCAGGAGCTATAAGGCATGATTTTTATTCATTTTCTTTCTTTTCAACCCAATGACAAATAATTATGTAAAGTACAAAATTAATGATTTCATGAGATATAAACTATGATTTTTTGTCTACTTTTGGGCATTTTTGACAAATAATTTTGTGGAGTTCAAAATTTATGATTTGATGAGCTATAACCTATGATTTTTCCATTTTTATTTATTTTAACTCAATGTGAATTAATTAAGTGAAGTTTAAATTTTACGATTTCATGAATAAGCCACGTTTTTTTGTCCATTTTTGTATGTTTCGACCTCGTGGCAAATAACTAAGCGAAGTTCAAAATTAACGATTTTATAAGTTATGACCCATAGATTTTGTCCATTTACATATGTTTTGACCTAATGACAAATAAGTTTGCAGAATTCAAAATTCACGATTGTATGAACTATAAATCACGATTTTTGTTCATTTCGACCCAATGACAAATAATTTTTCAAAGTTCAAAATTCACGATTCATGTGCTATAACCCACGATTTTTGTCAATTTTTGTTCGTTTTGATCTAGTGGCAAATAATTAAACGCAATTCAAATTTCACGATTTCATGAGCTATAAGCCATGATTTTTTATCCATTTTCGTTTATTTTTTACTATATGGCAAATAATTTTATGAAGTTTAAAATTTGCTATTTCATGAGCTAGTCATGATGTTTGTCCATTTTCGATTTTTTCTACCTAGTGACAATGGATTAAGCTTTGGTACAACCCATGATGCACCCATGACTTTTACGTAGACTTTTGTGCTAATTAGACTTTCATAATTAGAAAATTTCTTATTTACTTTGGTTTCAGTCACGTGCAAGGCATATGCGACCTACTGGCAACCAGAATGAAATCGAGCCATGGTTTGGATATAGACCCTGATACAAACATAGTGATATGTTGTGGCCAGACTGAGGCTTTTGCTGCGACAATGTTTGCAAGTACTTATTATTGCAATTTTTTTCTTGCTTTTTTTGTGTATTTTTTTGCCAGATTTAATTGATTATGTGACAGTAATTGATCGAGGTGATGAGGTTTTGATATTGGACCCTGCTTTTGAGACATACGAGACCTGTATAAGATTGGCCGGAGGGGTTCCTGTGAGTTTTTCCCTCATTTTTGGCTTGAAATACTTCAAAGATCTGAAATAAAACAGAAATTATTTTTTTTATTTTTGTATTTCAGGTATATGTGCCCTTGGATCCACCACATTGGGCTTTGAATGTAGATAGATTGAGAAAATCTTTTACAAGCAGAACGAAAGCCTTGGTTCTAAACAGGTTGGTACTCATCACTAACTTAAATAACTTTTAGGGTTAATTGCATATAAACACTCTACATAATATGGGATTAGCCATTTAATGCCCTTAAACTTATAAGAAGTAACTAACTCTGTAGTACGGAGGGAATCAACAACTAACCCAAACTTTTATTATTCATTTTGTATCTTATAGTCACTGATGTTGCCAAGAGGCAAATAATCAGACACCTGTATAATCTTACATACACTAAAGTATAAAGATATTATAAATTTGTTCAAAGCTTTATGATGTGTAAAAACTAATTGATAATAGCGCAGTCCTCACAATCCAACAGGCAAAGTTTTCAGCATGGAAGAGCTTGAAGCCATTGCTGGGGCTTGTTGTGAAATGGATTGCTTTGCAGTTACAGATGAAGTATACGTTTCTTATTCTGTTTATTTTCAATAAAACTGCATTTAAAATACTAACTACGAAGTTTACCTGCATTTACATGGAAAACCAATCCGAAACCATTACATATTCACTGGGAATGTGCGGAAACTATTAATTCTACAATTTTTTTGTGTACTTCCACTCAGGTTATGATTTGTATGTTTCTTTCAGGTTTATGAGTATATAACCTTTGATGCGAAAAAGCATATATCTCTTGCCTCTCTTCCTGGAATGCAAGAGAGGACTATTATCACTTCATCCCTGTCTAAGACTTTTAGTGTTACAGGTAGATAGTAATAGTAATCTAGTTCTTTTCGTCTATCTGATTTCGGTTTTGTAGTATCTTTCATCTAATTTTGACATAAACTATATTGTTTCCAGCTTTCTGGAATTAACCATTTTATGACAACATCTACTTCCTTTATCTGTCAGTTTTTGTTTTCTAATTCTTGAGTAATACTATTGTCCTTCCTTTGCACTTTCAATAATCAATTCTAATGTTCGTAAAAATCTTAATAGGATGGAGAATTGGTTGGTCTTGTGCTTTAGCTAACATAGCATCAGCAATAAGGAACATTCATGTCAAAATTACAGATTCAGCGCCAGCTCCTTTTCAAGAAGCTGCATTAACTGCCCTGAAAAGTGCACCGGCATACTTCGAGTCTTTAAAACAAGTAAGTGCTAATTATTTTTCTTCGTAAAAGATTGTTGATTGTTCATATAACGGATTGAGCTTATGTAATAATTCCTAATCTTGAAGGATTATGAGAGGAAGAGAGATTACATTGTTGATGTTTTAGCTTCTCTTGGTCTCCAAATTCGATTCAAACCACAGGGATCATTTTTTGTGTTCACGGAGCTTCCCGAGACCTGGTTACTTTCCGATGTATGTTTATTTTATCAGTAATCTTTCTTTATTTTCTCAGTCTTCCATGGTCTTTCATATTTTTATATGAGAACAACTAGTTAGTCTCATTCTTTTTTATGTGCAAATACCAGACAATATTGAATTGTTGACCTATCAGTACACATTCATGTCCAAATATTTCTAAAAATTAAATATGATGTGGACCCTCTTAGTGCCTACCGTATTTTTGAAAAATTGTGTAAGTTATGTAGTCTAATTGCAATTACTATTTCATGTTAAGATATTTTTGCAATTTGATTGTACTAAGGCCCTTCAAGTGATATTTTTTAATCATCAATAATTAATTTAGGCATGTCAACTACTGATCCTATAGTCAATTCAACTACTGATTTATGTTTGATTTTCTATCCCAATTTTAAAATGTTAGGCAGCCAGAAAAACTTCCTTATCAATATCTACTGAGAGAACTGGCGGATAAAATAGCATAACATAATAGCTGTCAGTTGTAAAAAATAATCATTGACTCACTGAATCAATAGACTCCTAAGATCATTAGTTTTACCTGGGGAATTCAGTTGTATGCATTTTCTCTTACCACAACAATTTTAATTTCTTCAGGCTTGATGTTTGTAGCTACCAAATAACTATTCTTCAAAATGTCAGTTCTCAGCAGCAAGATGATCTGTTTTAAATAAAAATGATTTATTAGAACATACCTAGAGAAAGCATGCATTGTTCTCTCATTTGTGATTATACGTAGTAATCCTGCCCTTTTCGGCACCATGTACTGTTATAAATATATGTCGTGATCTTGAACAGAAAAATAAATACAATCCTTCATTGCATAAACTATATTTTGGTTGTTCCTAAGCTAAATAATTACTGAATTGTGCAGGCTGATTTTGTTAGAGAACTAATAAAGAAAGCCGGGGTAGCGGCTGTACCTGGTTCTGGATTCTTTCACTCAGCATGTAACAATGGTGAGAAACATCGCAACAGATATGTAAGGTTTTCTTTCTGCAAGAGTAATGCAACTCTTAATGCTGCTGCTCAAAAACTGCGAGAGCTCGCAAGAAGTAACGGACTTTTGCAGATGATCTAGAACAAGGGTTTTCTTGAGTTAGAATGGCAATTGTTGGAAAAGGCTTCAGATGTTTGAATTGCTTTCCTTATTCATTTTGGTGAAAATCTTGTCTACTTAACATCATTGAATGATTTCTCAATCAGATGGGGTTTCCGCATTCTTGGATTGTGTATCTCAAGGCATATCTCCTACTCGGTGCTAACTAATGGTGTTTCAACCAGGAAAAGGATCCTACCTAGAGGCCTGCGATCAGGAGATCCTTCGAGCCCATACGTATTCATCTTATGCGCTGAGGGACTCCCTCATCTTCTTAGACAAGCAGAAGTTTACAAAAGTCTATCCGTGGTGTAGCGTCTCGTCAAAGTGGCCCTTGCATCTCACTTTTGTTTCATTACAGATGATGGTCTGCGTTTCGCCAGGGCGACAGAAGCAGAATGCAAAAAAGTTGTTGGAGGTAGTTCATTTATATGAAGAGGCCCAGGGTAGAGTGGTGAGCATAGAATGATCCTCTCTTGTTTTTGCTCTCCAAATGTTCTAAATGCCATCAAGCCGAGATTGTTGAGCATGATGGGCATTTGGGACTTCCTTCAACGATAGGGCTTCGAAAAAGAATGTTTGGAATTTCGAAAGATAAAAGTTGTTGTTGAAGGCCCGAGGAAGGTTTTTGTTACGATCGGTGGACCAAGTGATTCAAACTTATGGCATGTTGTGCTTTTTCACTTCCAAAACATTATGCGAAGGACTCGACGCCGTGCGCTGTGGACGAGAAACACACTGGAAGCTCCGTTGGCTTAACTGGGAAAATCTTTGTGCAAAACTAAAATCAATTGGGGCATGGGCTCCCAAGATTTTCAGGCGAAGTAGGCCAATTGATTGCCAATGGATTGAAACAAATTGAAGTGGACAACAGCGCGGGTATTCACGAAAATGGTGAATTTTGAGGAAAGAAATTTGATCGTTTCTGAAATGAAACAACAAAAAATAAAAAAGTTTGTGCATTATAGCCCATAAAAAATTGTGAATTTTGAAGTACACCAATTATCTGACATTTGGCTGAAACAAATGAAAGAGGACAAAGATCGAAGGTTATAAAGCATGAAAATGGTGAACTTTCAGGAACAAAAGCTTAAATTACCATTGGATAAAAACGGTCAAAATGGCTAAAAATGTTAGGTTATAGTTCATGAAAACCATGAACTTCAAATTCGGTTTAAACTATTAGGTACAAATGAATGAAAATGGAATTTTTTTTTGAGAATTATACATCATGAAATTGTGAATTTTGAATTTTTAGTAATTATTTGTCATTTGTTATTAGTCATTTGGTCTAAACAGATAAAAATAAACAAAAATTCTAGGTTTACAGTTTGAATTTGGAATGAAAAGAGGAGTAATGCTTCCTCGCACGGGATAAGAATAGGACCACTTATGAAGATCGTAAACGAACGGAAATTGAACAAAAATTATTGGTTATAGCTTATGAAGATCGCAAATTTTGAACTTTGTTTAATTATTTTTTAGTTTGTTGAAACAAATAAAAATAGATAAAAACCTAGGTCACAACTTATAAAAATCGTTTGTATTGTGCTCCTGCTTAATTATTTGCTATTTGGTTGAAAAGAACAAAAATGAATAGAAATTGTGGGTTATAGCTCATGAAATCGTGAATCATGAAATCGTGAATTTTGAACTATGCACAATGCTTTACCATTTGGTCGAAACAAACAACAATTAACAAAAATGTTAGATTATAGCTTCTGAAATCGTGAATTTTGAACCCCGTAAAATTATTTGTCATTGGCTAAAAAGAACAAAAATGAACAAAAATCATGGATTATAACTTATGAAATTATGAATTTTGAACTCTGCATACTTATTGCCATTAGGTTGAAATGATCAAAGATGAACAAAATAATGGGTTAGCTCAGGAAAATGGGGAATTTTGAACTTCTTTCCTATTTTGTCAAAATTAATGAAAATGGGAAAAAATCGTAGGCTATAGCTAATGAAATAGTAAAATTTTAACTCCGCATAATTATTTGCCATTAAGTTGGAATAAATAAAGTTAAACAATAGTCATGGGTATATAGCTCACGAAAATTGTGAAACTTGGACTCAGTTTAATTATTTCTTATTTGATCGAAATGAATAAAAATTCACAAAAATTGTGTGCTATAGCTCATGAAATCGTGAATATTGAGTTTTTGCATAATTATTTGTCATTTGGTCAAAATAAACAAAGTGAATAAAAATCGTGGGTTATAGCTTATGAAATTTTAAATTTTTAGCTTTGCAAAATTATTTGTCATTGGGTTAAAACAAACAAAAATGACAAATTATAGGTTGTAGCTCATTTAATTGTGAATTTTGGTCTCTGTGAAATTATTTGGAAAGGGGTCGTAACCACGTAATGGCTAGAAATCATAGCTTATAGCTTATGATGCCGTGAGTTTTCGCTTTCGTGAAGTTGTTCACTCATAGATCGAAACCACTAAAAATGTTAAAAAATCATAGGTATAGCTCATGAAATCGTTAATTTTTGCCTCTCAAAAAATAATTTTACTACATGTGGAAAGCATTACAAATAGCCAACAAATCATGGATTATAGCTCATAAAATTGTGAATTATAACTCATGTAATTATTTGCCAATGAGTCGAAACCCCTAAAAATAAACAAAAATCGTGACTTTTAGCTCATGAAATCATGAATTTTGGCTTTCGATAGATTATTTGTCAATGAGTCAAAACCACTATAAAAGACAAAAAAACGTGGGTTATAGCTCATGAAATTATGAATTTTGGCCATCCGGGAAATTAATTGCCTATTGGTTAAAAACATAAAAACGGTCAAAATTCATGGATGATAGCTCATGAAATCGTGGGTTACAGCTTATGAAATCATTAATTTCCCGGATGATAGCTCAAAAGGAAGTCGTAATCATCAGATTATCGTCGAGTTCTATTGAGTGCTTCCATCATTCCTTATTTCATAGTCTTGTCCCTTGTGTCAATATCTATCTTTCAATTATTCATCACTAGTGTGAACAACGTGCAAAGCAGAACATATTTTTTTTTCCGTTACAGTAATCCCAGTTTTAAATGTTATAATTTTTTTGGATTGCTACAGTTTCCTGCCCGTTTCCTGATTACTACAGTGATAATGGTACGAAAATGATATTGCAGTATTTACTGTAGCATGAATAGTGGATCTTGGGTTCTCCCATTTGTATAGAGGAATAGATTGCTTTCTGCGCGCTTCAACACAAGGGGGGATTGAAATTTGAAACTATTAGTAGGTAAATAGATGTGAAACAAAAACGTATAAGATTTGAATAAAAATTAAATAAAAAAATTCTACACTTATAATGAAAAGTAAATAAAATTACAATTTTACCCTTAAAATAAATATTCAAAAAAAAATCTATTTTTTGTAGTGGCCAAGCATACCTCTAATTTTAAAGCATTGTCCATTGTTTAGGGTAGTTTAATTCCTAGAAACGTGGCGCACATGATAGAAAGGTTGGTTTCTTTTGAAACTTAAATTAGCGTATACTCTAAAGGAATACCCAAAAACCTTAAACTCATCGCAGTTTGACACGTTGTAGGTGTAAATTTCTGATTTTCCCGGGAAAGGGGAGGGATTTCGTTTGTATTTATAAGAAAGCTTATTACAAACTAGATCAATCTGAATTACAACAGAAGCGGAGGGAATGCCCTCCTTGTTTATATTTGTGGGGACTTTACGGTAGCTACAGGATGCTTCGCCCGGTGCTCGTGCCGGGTCTGCTTCCCTTGGACGGTTCGACCGAGGTTGTTGGAGAGCTTCAGTACTCAGTAGAAGCTCCGGGTGAAAGGAGTTCGAATCCTCTAGTTCGCCGGCGATCGGAGCTCGGAATTTGGAGATTCTTCGATTAGCTGATCGATTCTCTCCTTTTCTCCTTTTTCTCAATCTATCGATCCCCCTCTTGGTTGCTGTAGGAAGCTCTTTTTAAGTGGGAGGGGGACAGTCCAGATGTCCCTTGGACCATGGAATGTGACCATGCACTGTCCAAAGACATCCTATTGTCCCCTGTACAACAAATGGTTGCTTATGGGGCTACAGGTCGCGTCACGTCGTATAGGAGTGGGAAAGCCCCTCCTCGTACTCGTGACAGTGACTACCAGGCACTCGAGTGGATTTGGATATCTCATCGAACGCCGATGGCTCTGACCCTTCGCTCGGGGCGCGGCGCGCTGCATTTATGTGGATGCAGACGGCTCTGGCA
>BQKN01058954.1:6405-23481 GCA_022839385.1 Asparagus kiusianus | reverse complement strand
TCGGGATCAAAGAACCAAGCTTTGATCCGGAGTATAACGACGTAGATCTGAGGATTAGATTCCTTCGAACTCCTGCCTTGTTTGGTGCGGGTGCTCGCCAAGAACCGAATCCGAGTGTCCAAGCTCAAGCCTTCAAAAAACTCCAACACGAGGTCTCAATCCGGCAGAGTTTTGGCTCTCCAAAAGTTCAACCAAAAGTCCTCTCAAATGATGAATGACCCCCTCTATTTATAGGGAACCTGAACTGTGCCTGTGTGCACAAGGGGGGGGGGGAAGGAACCTGCCACCTCAGGGTGGCTCGGCTCATGCCGAGCCACCCTGAGGTGGGCCGGGTTTCGGCCGAGTCCCCCCCCAGGTGTTTTCCGTCGTTTCCCGTCTTTCGGTTCTTCATCTGGTTTGTCCGGACTTTGATTTGATAGTCCGGGTCTTTATTTGGCAGTAAATCCGCCTCGGTGTTTGAGTTCAAGTCCATTTTGTTGTTGGACGACTCGTTAACTTTCCGAACCGTTGGATTGGTTCCTTGCGCGAACGTATTCCGTTGCTTGCGTTCTTCGTCACCTCGTCACTCGAACGTCTGTTGATTTGTTGAATTATCATGCCGAGCTGTGCTAAGGGACCTATAGGCAATTTTATATGCCTACAGATACCCCCTCCAAAGTGTTCCAGCCTCGTTCTTTTATAGAAGAGTCTTGAATGCTTTGGATATGATTGCCCCTACCCTTTGTCGGTGTAACGGGATCTGGAAATGACCTTCGTTCTGTATTCCTTCACTCCTTCAGGCTATTCGGTGCTTTGTCGAATGTCTGTAAGGATTCCGGTGCTGCATTTATTGTCTGACCGTTGTCGGAATTTGAACTTGAAGTCGATTCCTGATTTTCCAATCTTTTATCTCGTGCTTATTGGTTCGACGTATAACTGACCCTCGATTGTTAGCGTTGAGTCTTTATTTGCGACGCGTTGTCCGGCGTAGTGTTATTGAGTTATCCTTAAGAATATTTTTAGAAAAATATTCTCCAGGAACTTCTTAACAAAAATAGGGAATAGTTTATACTCGTATACCTTATTGGAGTATTTCCGTGCCCAAAATAAGCTGAACCGGCTTGAAAATGAGCCAAAAAAGGCAATAATTTGGCTCAAAAAATCGTCCGACCCTTCCGAATGTGTGGGAGAGGCAAGAATAAACCAAGGATTAAACCCTCGGTTGATTTGAGGTCGTTTCGATGCTTGATTCAACCTCTTTTGAACTGATTTGGACTGGTCCGGTCTGGTTCAACCTGGTCCGGTCTGGTTCAAGGCTGGTTCACTTGTATAAAAGGGGTCTTTTTCTTCTTTCTTTTCTTTTCTTTCTCCTCTCTAGGGCCGGCCCCCCTTGTCCCCTCTTTTTGGCTTTTCTCTTCCCTCAAGCCTCCTTTCGCCTTCAAACCTTGATAGTTGTCCTAGATCTAGGGTTCCTTTGGATCTTGGACTGAAAAATCTCCCAAAAACTCCATATTTAGAATTTCTCTCAGGCCCCTCGAGCACGTGGTTCAAGTTTCCTTAAAGATCTCATCTTTATTGGATCTCGAGCCTTTTTTCAGGTAAATCTTCCACAATTTTGGCTTATTTTATGCTTAATTCAATTTATGCATTTGTGGGATCGTATGTGAGGGTTAAAATTATGATGTAGCGCCTCGAGCTTTTCTTTCAGGGGGGGTAGATCTGATAAAAAGTGATATTTTTTCTAGATCTGATCCCTTAATTTATTTTGCAGCTCATTATGTCGCGTGCTTCGAGAGGTCGCTCCCCTGCTATGTCGGCTGATGGCGCGCCTCCCTCCTACGCTGGTGAGCTATTTTTAGCAGCATTTAGAAAGTTTCAAATTAGCCCCCTTTTTTCTTAAAAATTTGCAAATTGGTCCTTTTACCCCACGTTGTTCTCCTTGGTGAGGCAATCGGGAAGAGCCTTGATTCTCCTTGGTGAGGATCGACGCTTCAAAGATATGTTTTGCTTGGTCAAAACCATATCTCAAAATAAAGGGGGCGATTTGAAGCTGCATTGTGCTTTATAAGGCAGGGATATATTATCAATATACCCTATCTTGTGATTGCACAATGTGACCAAATCATCTCACCCTTTATAAGGCAATGACTCTATTTTACCCATTTGTAAAATGAGTTCAATTTCCTTTTATAGCTGAGACTAACAAGTGTTTAACTATTTTGCTTTCAGTGGGATATCCTTCTGGATCATTCTCGTCTCACGCGGTATATGGACGTCGTGGCGAGTACTATTCGACCTCCGACGATCCTTCCCCCATTCCGGTTACTCCTCAGTTCGCTTCGGACACGTCGACTGAGGTTGCTCACGTGCTGAAGGAGGGTGGGCATCGAGCTCTCCGACAGCTGATCACCGATGCACCTTTTGTGAAGGACGCCAGTTCTATTCAGCCTCTTCGGAAGACTGATTTCTTATTTGGCGACTCTGTCGAAGACCCGGATGCCGTGTTCATTGAGGCCGAGCAGTGGCTTCATAAGACTAGCGGTAGCTTCATATATTTGCCGAAGATTCCTCGACATCGCTCATTGACCGAGCTCAGGCGTCAGGCTGTGACACGGGAGATGTCGTGGCGCTTGACGGAGGAGCATGAGAGCGTCCACTGCGGCTACATCACTCATCAGGCATTTCCTGGCTCGAGCAGGAGTCGTATCACCGGATTGCATCCTGGAGTATTGGGGCTGGATGCACCACCACGTAACGAGTTCCTTGCCACCGCTTCTACCTTGAGGAATCGCCTCGCTGCTTTAGGATGGGAGATGCCTGCGACGCGTCACAAGATCTATGGTTGGGTCCATTCTTTGGACAAGTTCTGGTGGACTCGCATGAAGACGTACGTCTTGAGCCGATGGGGCAAGGAGTTGCACGCTTGTGGTTTGTATGCAGCCGTTCGTGCCACCATGTATGGCTTGCCCGTCAGCGCGAGGCATTTCTGTGCTCTGTTCGAGCTATATAATCCAGACTCGAACACTTTTCTGACCCGGCAAGGGGAATTGGGCTTGGCTCTTCATGAGATGCACAGGATTTCTGGCTTGCCCATGGGACAGATGCTATACCAGGAGTACTTTCCCTCTAATCATGAATTGGACCAGTTGAAGGATCGTATGCCCGATCGCTATGAGACTCTATGGGATCTTACTTGTCACTATCACATTGCTTTGGCGCAGTCTGAGCCTTTAGCAAAGAGGACCAAGGCATCTTTGAGTCTGAAGCAGTTTGCGAATTATTTGTTCAAGAACCTAGAGAGCAATTCTGGCGAGGCTATTTGTGAGTTGGCCCCACTTACTCCCTCAGGGGTGAACAGTTTGTTGAAGAAGATTGATGCCCATTCTTATACCACTAGTAGTTTTGAGGGTGGTTTTCCTGCAGGTACAAGGTTCAGATCTTTCTTATGGCATGCGACCACACCGATTCGACCGATGACTCTTCTTGCCGGTTATCTTGCTATTTGGCTAAAGAAGTGTGTGGTTCCCTATCAATCTGGCGACGCCTTGCCCTTAGAGGTGCTCTACCCAGCCGTTCAGCTCGCTTATAAGAAAGAGCTTTCACTTCTTCCGGTAATGGTGGCTAACATTCATCGAGGACTTCGACAGCTTTCTGGTGCCTTTACACGGAAGGAAAGTGATTTACCGGGTCAGATTCCTACCATCAAGACAGAGCTCCCGTACACTTATTTGATGGCCTGGTTCTTCCTTCACCGTTCGGATATGATGTCGGTACCGAGTACCATCGACCACTCTGTTCCCCTGTTACAGTTACTTGAGAATGGCAGGTGGGAGGGACGCGGATTTTCTGATGTCAGACAGCAGCTGCAGGTCCACAAGTGTTGGGCATTTTCCACTTGTTTTCCGCAGTTCTCCGGCCGATACGGTGAGTGTTTGATAGATGAGGAGAGGCCGAGAGAGTATCGGACTCACTTAGACATCGGCTGCTTCAACTGGCTGGTGAACATTAGGCCCGGCTATCTGACTTTCTGGGTGAGGGATCAGTGCTTCATAGAGCTATATCTACCCTGCTGATTTGCTCGCCAGTTTGGCTATGATCAGCTTTACGTCGGGAATCCTCGTCAGCAGCTTCGGACCCATAGTGGTTTGGTAGACGGTCTCCGTGCATAGTTATGGACCGTGACTGGCTGTACTGGTGCTAAGTTCAGTCTCCCGAGTATTGATCGGCAGTTGAACCTCACTTTCTTAAGCTGCAAATGGTTGCTAGCAGCTAATAAGACTATCCCTGTGAAGCCGATTGCAGAGATAGAGGCTGAGGAGGCTTCTCAGATTGATTCCCTTAGGATTCGGGAAAACGCTCGGGCACAGAGGATACGGAACAAGACTCGTCGGATTGATGAAGAGGGACAGAGGACCTTTCATTCTGCAGACGAGGTTTCAGGCGGAGACCCTGAAGATTATGAAGACTTTTCCGAGCGAGGTTTGCGATTCATCTTTTCCTTCTATCTTCCAGAAGTATTGAAACTGACTATGGTTTGACGTTTCAGGGACCACAGTTGATCAGGATGAAGAGTTCCGTCCTCCTCCCCAGGCGAGACCTTTGATCCCCACTGCTAGGCGGAAGAGGTTAGCCCGCAAACCTCGGGTAGCTTCACGAGCATCTGATATGGATTTGGCTGGTGAAGATCTTGCTAGTGACGGAGGTAACGTCTACCCTGTGAACCATTCTCTTGGTTATTCAGAACATTGCCTCATGCTTTTCCATCTCTATATAGGAGTGCGTGGAGAGAGTGAGATGAGTCCCGATCCCATTCCCGTATCTCCCGATGAGTCTGACCCACTACCCCATGTAGAGAGGCCTACAGGAGTTGCTGACATTAGAGAGGAGATCAATGTAGGACCTGATTCTGTGAATCAAGGTACATCTAACACTGAAAATGTATTTTTTTTAGATAATACACAAAGGAATTTGTGTATCCTTTAACTGTTCTCTACTTCTTGCTCCTTCAGATAACTTGCAGGAGGCGAACGTGTGTTTTGGAACTGAAGAGACTAATGCACACGTGAAAGGTAACTCATTTCTATTGGTTGTAGTCTCTTCATTCTTCTTTGGCACTTATATTCTCCCGTGTCAGATTTCTCGATTGATGATTTTGACGAGGGAGGCTTATTTGCAGACACTCCTATGATGCACTTCATATATAGCTCTCCTCAGATTGATGACCAGTTACCTGGAGATATGTTTTCTGAGTCCACCTTCGCTAACAATCCCGAGGATGGTTCCTTTGAAGGTATGTGCCTCCTTCTGAGTTGATTATAGGACTAGCCAATCTTGACTAGTGCAGCTATAATGTAACGCCTCTGCGAATTCCGTTTTGAATTTGACAGGAGCTTTTGTTGAGAAGGACCCTGTTGAGCCGGCTGCGAGACCAACTACACCAGTTGATACACCTGCAGCCGTTACATCTCCACTACCCCCAGAGACTCAAGAGGGTATGAATTGAACAACTGAGAATGTTATTTATTTCCTCCTCAAAGCATTTTTGATGGGTTTCTTCTTTTGTGTAGGGCCTTCTTCTCGGCTTCATACCCTAGTGAAGGAGTTACTACCAGACGACGATCCTGAGAAGATCGTTCTCTGTATAGAGGTCCGCTCCTTCTTCTCCTTCATGAATGCTATGATTGGCAAGCTCTTCCATGGTGGACTTCTTCTTCGCCAATTCAAGCCTTTCCTTGATTCCAAGGTCAACTTGATAAGGGGAACAGGACATCCAGATTTAGCACAGGCTATAGTTGATGACCTCGATTGCTTAGAGCATGAGCTTCAGATGTTTCGTGAGCTCCGAGATGCAGGTGCCTCCTCATTTATTGCTGCTGAGTTGGATACCCGCTTACAGTCACTGCACGAGACTCAGATTCTTGCTAGTCTTGAGATTCAGATGCAGCGAGACCGGGTAGATCGGGTTGAGACCGGCCTTGCTACTAGATTATCTTCACTTGTCGAGCTCGACTCTTCCATTATCTCTTGTGAGACCAAGATAGACCGGCTCAGAAGAGAGCTCCGCGAAGAAGAGGAGACTTTGGGTATTCTTCAGATGACGAAGGCACAGGACCAGCAGACCTGCACGGCTTTGTCTGATGAGTTGAAGTCTTTGAAGTAGAAGCTAGTTGAGACCGAGGAGACTGCTGCGAAGACTTCAACCGCCACCGAGGAGTCCATTAGAGCTGAACTTAGGCAAGCTTATGAT
This sequence comes from Asparagus kiusianus, assembly GCA_022839385.1. Taxonomy (NCBI): domain Eukaryota; kingdom Viridiplantae; phylum Streptophyta; class Magnoliopsida; order Asparagales; family Asparagaceae; genus Asparagus; species Asparagus kiusianus. Next base: position 17,255 of record BQKN01058954.1, on the reverse strand, counting down.
GAGAAGCTGTCTAAGATCAGCCAACAGATTTTTGGCCATGGGCTTGATGTATGATTTGGTTTGCTATGTACTTTGACTTTTGGATTCTCTTAGTGAAACTGGTTTTTTTCATTTTTATCTTTATTATGATTCGTCATTCCTGTTTGAAATGATTGACCATAATACTCATAGGATTTTTGGCAAACCCTCAGCCATCAACGGGTTTGATGAGCCTTTACCGACTACCGTTTGAGTCGGGCTAGCATGCGGATTGTTTGAGTCCGTTCGCATGTAATGTTGCGCTTAGAGATTGAATTCTCTGAGACTTCGTGCTATGATGTCGAATACATAGACTTCGCTATTGTTACGGGAATAAGCTACCCGGCAACACGTGTTAGGTGTTGACTTTAGGAATTTTGGCTAACCCCCAGCCTTCAACGGGTTTGATTAGCCTTTACCGACTACCGTTTGAGTCGGGCTAGCGTGCGGATTGTTTAGATCCGTTCCGCACGTGACGTTAAGCTAAAAGAGTTAACTCTTTTAGTGCTACGATATTGAATACGTAGACTTCGTCTTTCTCCTGTGAAAAGACTAAACAGCAACGTGTATGAGACGTTGACTCAGGATTTTTGGCAAATCCTCAGCCTTTAACGGATTTGATGTGCTCTTACCGACTACCGTTTGAGTCGGGCTTACATGCGAATTGTCTTAACCCGTTCCGCATGTGACGTTGTGCTAAAGGAATGAACTCCCTTAGACTTTTTGCTACAACTTCGAATATGTAGACTTCACCATTGTTATGGGAATAGGCTACCCAGCAACGTGTATTAGACGTTGGCTTATCCCTACTTAGGTTTCGGGATCAAGGTCCCCAGAGTCAGGCTCTGGTATCTTTTTCTACGGGTAAAGATCAAACCGGCGACGCGTGTTAGGCGTCGACATATCCTTTCTTAGGATTCAGGATGAAATTCCCCACACGTGTAAGGCATGGATTTTGGTGTTATTAATAACAACCTGCCACAATGTTGAATATGTGGACACGTGTTCTTTTCAATGGTTAAGAACAAACCGGCGACGCGTGTTAGGCGTCGACTTATCCTTACTTAGGTTTCAGGATAAAATACCCTAGAATCGAACTCTGGTGTCTTTTTCTACGGAGAAAGACTAAACCGGCAGCGCGTGTTAGGCGCAGACTTATCCCTGCTTAGGATTCGGGATAAACTTCCTAAGATGAATCCTAAATTGATAAATTTTGGAAAAAGAGTTGGTGTGGGAAAGGAAGAATTTTATATTCTATTTCCCGAGCAAGGAAGGAAGAATTTTATTTTCTATTCCTTGATTCTGGAAAGGAAGAATTTTATATTCTATTTCCAGTGCAAGAAAGAAACTGGAAGTGGGATCTCCACTCCGAGAATCCGGAAGATCTAGATAAACTTACCTTTTATAGGATTGGTTATCTGATCGAAAGATGAACTCTTCGTTTATCGAAGTGACATTTCAACTTTGGTTATAACCATGAGAAGGCTTAACCAAAGAGAAAAGGAAGGGAGTCCTTTCGTTTATCGAAAAGGAGACTCCGAACTGAAAGTGGACCTCTTGTTCATGGAAAGAATCAAGAGGGCCAGAAGAACATTTTTGGTGGACTCACTGTCAATTGAAACTGATCAGTGAGGGAATTTGGAGGAAAAAGAATGATTTTGGGTTATCCTCTAGAATATTAGATGTAATATTCTTCAAGGAACTTCCCGATAAATGAGTTATCCTGAATGTACTAGGGATAGTACTTTTTCAGGAACTTCCCATTTATTGGCATTAATTGCCTGACACCCTCTAAAGAAATTAAGCGATAAGCGCCGTTTGAATAGACTGCGTCTATTACAAACGGTCCTTCCCACTTAGGTTCGAATTTACCTTTCTTCTTGGAGGTGAGGATTATTGGTCGGCGAGCAGCAAGGACCAGATCTCCTTCCTTGAAGCTCCATTGGCGGACCCTTTTGTCAAAAGCCCTGGATATTCTAGCCTGGTAGAACTCAATGTGTTGTTGAGCTTCCAAGCGCTTTTCGTCCAACCTCTCGAGCTCTTCGAGACGTTTTTGATGCTGTTCTTCGGTCGTCATCTCCGTTGCGAGAGCGATCCGAAGGGAGGGGATTTGAATCTCCAGCGGTAGCACAGCTTCACATCCGTACACCAACGAATATGGGGTGGCTCCCGTGGGTGTGCGTATGGTGGTGCGATAAGCCCAGAGCACTTCACCGAGTTTATCGTCCCAGTCTCGTTTGTTGGTTTTCACGAGCTTTGACAAGATCTTGATGATCGTTTTGTTAAAAGCCTCAGCTAATTCGTTCGCAGCGGCGTAATAAGCTGTTGACGAAACATCTTGAATCTTGAACTTGTCGCAAAACCTGATGAAGGCATTACTTATGAACTGTGGACCGTTGTCATGAATGATCCGTCTTGGCACGCCGTGTCGGTATATGACATGATGTTTGATGAAATTGATGACGTTGTTCGTCTTCACTTCTTTAAGCGGAATTGCTTCAGCCCACTTTGAGAAGTAATCCGTGATGGCAAGAATAAATCGATCACCTTTGACTGAAGGGGGAAAAATAGGACCGACAATGTCCATACCCCATGTCTCGAATGGCCAGGATGTGGTTGACGTGTGTAACCGCTCCGGTGGTTAGTGCATATAATTTGCGTGCACTTGACAGGCGTGACATCCTCGGGCGTATTCGATCGCGTCACGAACCATTGTTGGCCAAAAATATCCCATTCTCCTGATGCGATCATACAGTTTGGGACCAGGCTGATGCGCACCGCATTCTCCTTCGTGTGCTTCCTTAAGAACTTCTTCTGCTTCTTCGTTCGAAAGGCATCGGAGTAGTAAATCGTCATATCCCCGACGGTATAATATACGGGTCTCGGTATTATAGAAGAACCTTGGTGCTCTTCGGCGGATTGATTCCTTTCTTTTACGTCCTCTGGCAAAATACCATATTGGACGTAGTCAATGATGAGAAAGCGCTAATCTCGGGACTCAGACCCGATTTGAGTTGAGTTCACCTCCTTGGCGTTTATGTCTCTGTCATCTTCCTCCTCGATATCCATATTGTATATGGGTATGCAGAGTTGATGTGATCTTACTGTGACTAGCAGTTCGGTTTCGGGCGGCTGCGCAAGTGATACTGCTAGTGCTGCTAGTGCATCTGCATAAGCGTTCTGGAGATGTGGGATGTATTCAATAAAGAATTCTTTGAAAGAATCTGCCATTTTGATGGCCTCCTAGTGGTATGGGATCAGGTCTTGGTTCCTGACTTCATACTCTCCACGGACTTGGTTGACTATCAATTAAGAATCCCCAAAAGCTTCGAGATATTCGACCCCCAGCTCCTTGGCGAAACTGAGTCCAATGAGGAGCGCGTTGTACTCAGCTACGTTATTGGAACATGGTTCAGTCAGTGAATAAGCCCGAGGCATCACATGCTTCCCCGGGGAAACTAAAACAACTCCGACTCCGGAGGAGACTCTAGAACATCCAGGATTTATTGCCACATTAGCTGCTCTTGAAACACCATCGAAGTATAATTGCCATACTTGTTGGTGCGATGTAGTGTTAACCTCGTGGGTTTCATCCGGCAAGTCATCATATACTTCTGCCGTATCCGCAGTCGGGTTTGCCGCCAAAAGATCACAAATCGCTTGTCCTTTGACCGACTTCTACTGTTTGAAGTGCAAATCATACTGGGACAAGAGAAGGGCCCACTTCACTAACCGCCAATTCATCGAACCCGGTTGAGTCATGAATACCCGTACCGGATTAACATTAGAAATGACGTAAATCGTCTGCCCAACCAAGTAATGTTGCATCTTCTGTACTGCGAATACCAATGTGAGACATTCTTTCTCAATCATCGGATATCGAGACTCGGCGCCTATCAAGGTCCGACTTAGGTAATAGACTGCCTGTTCGTGACCATTATCATCGTCTTGTGCTAATAAAGCACTTATCGAATGGTTCATCGCCTTGATGTAAATCAAGAACGGTTTACCTGATTTTGGTGCGACAAGAATAGGGGGATTCGTCAGATATGTCTTGATATCTTCGAGTGCTTTTTGGCAAGCATCGTCCTAAATAAATGACACGCCCTTCTTGTTTAACTTAGAAAATTGTTGGCACTTCCCAGAAAGATTTGAGATGAACCGTCGAATATAAGCTAAACGCCCTTGCAATCCTCTGAGTTCTCTTAGATTTCTCGGGGGCTGCAATTCATGTATCGCCTTCACCTTGTCAGGATCAATATGTATACCCCTCGTGGTGATAACGAATCCAAGAAATTTTTCGTTGGACATTCCGAGGAAGGATTTAGTTGGGTTCATCTTCAACTGATGACTCCGCATGAGATCGAACATCGTCTTCAAGTCCTTGATGTGATCTTCTTTGTTGCGGCTTTTCACCAAATCATCAACGTAGCACTCAACCGTTTTCCTGAGATGTTCTTGGAAAATCTTAGTCATTGCTCGTTAGTATGTGGCGCCTGCATTCTTTAGACCAAAAGGCATCACCGTGTAGCAAAAGACGCCGAGGGGCGTTCTGAATAATGTATGCTTCTCGTCATCGGGGTGCATCTTGATTTGGTTATATCCCGAAAAACCATCCATAAAAGACATTCTCTCGAATCCGCATGTATTGTCGATAATGACATCCGTGATTGGGAGAGGAAAGTCGTCTTTTGGACATGCCGCATTCAGGTCCCTGAAGTCAATGCAAATCCTGATCTTACCGTTCTTCTTCATGACTGGAACGATATTGGCTAGCCAATCTGGATGTTGCTCCTCTCGGATAAATCCTGAATCGATCAATTTTTTAACCTCTGCCTCAATGGCTTCCATAATCTACGGACGAAACCGTCTTTGCTGTTGCTTGACAGGTTTGGCATCCGACTTGATATCGAGGCGGTGCACTACCACATTGGGGTCGAGCCCTGGCATGTCTTCATAGTTCCAGGCAAAGACGTCAATGTATTCCCTGATAAGAGCAATTAATTCCTCCTTCTCATTCGGGGGAAGACTGTCGCTGATGAATATGGGCTTTGGGTTGGCTTCATCGCCCATATTAATTTGGATTATTTTGTCTTCAGTGGGGGGTTCCCTCTGTTCAAACCTGTCGCCGTATTGCATGTTCAGGTGATGAACCCATGGGTCTTCCCACGTTGGCATTTGATCGTCGTCCTCCATCGTGGATAGATCAACTGTAGTCATGTTCGACATTAGGGCTTTGAATGCTTCTCCCAGACTTGTATCGGAATCCTATTCCGAGGAATCTGATGAATACCTATTTTTACCTTTGTTATGAATTTGATCGATGATTTGCCCGCAACATTCGTCATCAGATGAGGATGCATAGCCTAGACCTTGTCTGAATTTGTAATAATCATCCGGTTTCCCTTTTGGTACATATGCTGCTTTGGCTGGAATACGGGGACCTCGGTCGAAGTATAAACCTTCTCCGAGTGTGAAATCATATCCCTGTTTTTCCATGAGCTTGCGCGCTTCCGGACTGTACTTAGATAAATGTTGACCAGGTTTGTCATCATTCTCATTTTCTTTTAAGAAATGATCGGGTAACGGAAAGCTCTCTCCTTTACCGTAAACCACTTCTTTTTCGCCTCCTATTCTGCCAGGGATAACCAGGGTTGTCCTGAAAGAATGCTGGGGGCTTTTCTTTGCTACATAGGATGATCGAAGCGGCATATACAAATCTGGATCATCATATAATCGTTTTATCACATCATCGAGAGACGGTGAGTACTCTAAATCATCATTTATTTCAATGTTGGCAAGTTGCCAGTTACAACTGCCATCTGACGATTGTTCATCGTCAAGATTGATTACAAAGGGTACAATGTCATTTAAAACAAAACCACCATTGTAATCGAATCTGGCTTCGGAATCAGCTTCTTCTCTGCTGTCCGTGCCCTGGACCGATGGTTCAGTATCAGATTCGTTACCATAAAGGAGAGAATCAGTGAAATAATTCTCAAACCCTTTAAATGGTTGCTTATCCGCGACCACCGTCCTGACCCTCCCCTCAGTGTCGACATATTTCAGACACTAATGTAGGGTGGAGGGAACTATAACGTTACTATGGATCCAAGGCCGACCCAATAGTAAGTTATATGATGTCTCAGCATCAATTACGTAACACGTGACCTCCGTCTTCAGATCACCCATCTGACATTTTATCCGGATCTTTCCCAAAGGCCTTGACCCACTAGTGTTGAATCCGTAAATGACCGTGCCTGTAGATGCCAATTTGCTGACTGGAATGCCAAGACTATGCATCAGGCGAAGCGGCATAATGCTCACAGCGGAACCCGAATCCACTTGGATTCGGTTAACTTCGCTGGAGCCAATGTACCCGATGAAGTATAGGGGCCGATCGTGGTTTGAATTCTTCGTCTGCATGTCCTCTTTGGTGAAGGTGATGCAGGGAATGTTCTTAGCTGCCACATTACACTATTGGGCTAACAGTTCTAGTTCTTCAGGCGCCGGCTTGATCCGAGTGAGGAACGCTTCTGAATCAGCCAAGGCCTCCTGCAAGGCTTCTCTAGTCTCCTTAGATAGCCGTAGCAACTCATATAGCGTTATCTGCGCGGGAATATTGGCCAGCTAAGCCATGATGTCGAAGCCGCGCGGATTTTTTGAACTCTCCGGTTTACCTTTTCCAATCGGACGACTGAAACGAGATTGCTTCGGATTTTGAACCTCCTCGGGCCTTCTTTCTTTCTGTTTATCTGCCGGCTATCGTCGAGCATCTTCAACCGGTTTAGGAACCGTAATCACCCCCAGCTCTGTGAGAGTCTTGGCTGGTCCCCGTTTTGTCACCCCCTGTTCAGCTAATTGATCGCCAGGAGATGGATATTTGAAGTGATATTCGTTTCCACTCCGGGTCGTAAAGACCTCCTGTTCTTCGTCAGAAAGTGGGAAAGCGGGGATTCTTTCGTCATCTTCTCCTGGGATGGCAGAGACTCCATAGCAAGACTTTCCTTTCCCCTTTGAGTTCTTCTTGGATGATGATCCAGCCTATTGTTCATCTTCAATCAGGTCGGGGTGCACCCAGAGAATTTCACCGTTTGGGGCTGTGTGTGGCACAAGTCCCTTTTGGCGTTGTCCGTGCGGGTCGTCATTCACCGTCTTCATCCCGACTTTGGTGATGCGCTTTGGTTCGAACCAAGTTGTAGGCACCGATCCAAAACTGATTGACACCGCGTTTGCTCCCATATTCTTGGCTGGTTTCGGGGTTATGACCCCTACGTCGATCAACGCCTGGATCTTATCCTTAAGGTGGTAGCAAGACTTCGTTGGGTGGTGGACCACTCTGTGGTACGCGCAGTACTTCGGGTCCGTCACCTTAGTGGCCCCTTCATGATCTACGATCGCCGGCAACTGGATTTTGTTGTTCTCCAATAGATACTTGAAGATGCCGGGAACTTCATCATCCTTGAAGGAGTAGACTTTGGGAAACCTCGGCTCCGAAGACTTTTGCTTCTGAGGCCGTTGCTGCTAATGTGGTTGCGATTGTTGTGGCGCTCGTTGCTGCTGCTGTTGCTGAGGTTGTAATTGAAAAGTTTGGTTAGCATCAACGGTATTAGCATGAGCTTTACCTTTCTCTTTTTGGTTGAAGTTCTGTTTCAGAGGATTTGTTGCCGGTTGGCCTCTCTCCGCCTTCTTTCTTCTGAGGAATCGCTCAGCTTGCTCTCCTCGAACCTTCAAGTCCTTCCAGGTCTTGGATGGTGCTGTGCCCATTGCTTCCAACACATCCAGTGAAAGGTTGTTGTGGCAGGTCTGGAGGATGAATTCCTCAGTGATCGGGTCCCGGCAATTCATCGCCTTGTTCCGGAACCTCTTGACGAAGGTGTCGACTAGCTCCCCGTCTTTCTACTTTTCATCGAGCAACGATCCGATAGAGATCTCGGTGTCGTCGTCGAAGAAGTTTGCGAGGAACTTAGTCTCCATGTCGTCCCAGCTGTTTATGCTTCCTGGCTTAAGGCGACGATACCAATCGAAGGAGGCTCCGCGAAGAGTGCCAACGAATGACCGCACCATCAGAGGCTCATTACCAGAGATGACTCCCAAGTGCGATTTGAAGTAAATCAAATGCTGAGTAGGTGAACCCATCCCATTAAACGGCGTGAAGTTAATTAGACTAAACTTTGCCGGATATGGGATTGATTCCCACTCTCTTGGGTACGGACAAGGAATGCCCGTCTTTTTTGTCTCTTGAGCGGAAATCAATGTATTGATTTTGCTCTCGAGATTTTTGATTTTTAGGCTTTCACCTGTGTCTTCACTGGCGTTCTCGTTACTGCCCCCTGGATTGATGGGAGGGTTATTGGTATTACAAGCTTCATTTGTGTCCTCATCTTCCAGGTTGTTCTGGTTATGACGACTTGGTTCGCCTTGTTGGTTCCTCAATGCTTGAATCTGTTGGTCATGCATCTCTCTCATGTTCTGCATAGCCATTTGCATTTCGAACCTAAAGGTTTCCTGTTGTTTGGCCATGGCATCTTCAAGCATCTTGGCCACTTGCTCCGCGCTTATCATGAACGACTCGCGGGGCTGTCCTTCACTGGACACGGTGTTATCAGATGCGATTGCTGAGCCGGCATCTGATTCTTCATCTCCCGAAGGTACTCTTGTTCGAACCCTACCATACGTTGCACGGATGATAGCTCCGGACTGAAGACGAGTTACTCGTCGGGGTATTTCTGGAATCGCCTCGCGGTTATCCTGAGTCGATATTCCTGTGCTGGTCATATTGGCGGTGACCCTTGAATGTTCACCGTCTTCGACCATCATTCTTTTTCGCTGGAAACACCTATGCCTTGGTTTTGGCGTTCCTGTGCTGAGTCTTTCGAACACTGAAACTCTCTCGGGGACTGCCTTGGCACAGTTGCACTCAGACAGTACCGCCCGAATGAGCTTCGAGCAAGGACATTGCGTTTCGAGCCTTCGAGGGCTTCTCTTTCTAGATTTCCTCATGCTCCCATCACGATAGTACAGCTCGTTCATTTGAAGATTGGAGCAACCTATCATGTGTTGGCACGATCTCCCAGGTATAACGTCATCGTCATCAGACGACAACGTTTCCTTCTGAGGATGAATTGCCTTCTTTGGGCCTTCAAGAGTCATGCGCCTCGAAACGCGCCTTTGTGGGCATGAATCTTCGGTAGGCTCTTGCACTTCGATGCGCAAAGTTGTGCGCTTGGGTGCCACAATTTTCTCCAAATGTTGAGGGTTGCGGCGACCCCCAGCATGTTGCATTGTTTGGGACTTCTTCATTGGCCCCAAGCGTTCCTGGACTGGAGCTTTGCCTCGTTCTGTGGGAAGTGGACCGAGGCGCTCCAAAACTGACTTCTTCTTCTGGGAGGGTCCTGCGGGATCTCCCGGAACAATTGCAGAAATCACCGGCAATTTGGGTTGTTTCGCCGGAGGTTGAATCTTCGGAGGCTGCAGCTGTTGTTGCTTGGTCTGAACCGCCGCTTCAGACTTCGGCCTCCAAACTCTGCGAGTTGGTGGTGGTTTTTTGACCACCTCCTTCTGCAGCTTTTGACGGGCTTCCTCAGCTTTGGCCCGTGCTTGCGCTGATAACGCGCGACGTTTGTGGATACGCTCCTCCAGCGTCGAGCGATTCCGTTTGACACGGACCCACTCCATCGTCGATGGCTTAGAGGAACCACCCTTCACTTGTTGTTGAGGCTGTTTGCCTCGTTTGCTCTTCAGATCCGCATGGTAACGGACCCCGTCAACCGACTCCATGGCCTTTGCGAATTGCTTCGCGAGGCGTTGACGCTGCCTCTGGCGAGCTCTCTTAGAGAGAGTCACCACGCCTTCAATGGCGGACTTGACCTGCTTAGAGGCCGGTGGAACTTCACCCGACGCAACTTCGGCGCCGATCGGGGTGAGGTTGTCGTTGGTGGCTTCAACTTCTTCGCACCAACGCACCTTTCTCCTAGAGGAGAACTTCTGGGACTTTTTGGACTTAGGGGAGGAGGTAGATCCGGACGAGGACACATACTCCTCGTACTTCTGCTGGTCGAACTCATACTCGACCTCCTCCACGACCGGGATCGAGATCCACGGCTGTGATGCTCCGATCTCGGCAGCGAGCTCGGTGGCTCCCACTGTGGTCGCCAGATTGTTCGCGGGAAAAATCAAATCTTTCTTCATTGACGATTCCATTGCTATCTTGGTTAACAACTTTTTGCGTTACAAAGATCCGGTCTTTTTATAAGAGCCGGTTACAATGAAAATCAAAGAAAATAAAGAAAAATTACAACTTTCCTTATTTGTCGAACAAATCACAAGATCCTGTTATCCGGTCTCTTTCTTTTGTGGGTTGTTTGCCTGCGCCGGGGTTGTTTACCGTGGACCACCGCGCGATCTAGATCTGAGCAGATCTACATGGTATAATGGGTATTATTTCACCAAGGAAATAATAGCCGGGAGGGATCGTTTCACCAAGGAAACGATCGCTCGAATCTCGGGATCAAAGAACCAAGCTTTGATCCGGAGTATAACGACGTAGATCTGAGGATTAGATTCCTTCGAACTCCTGCCTTGTTTGGTGCGGGTGCTCGCCAAGAACCGAATCCGAGTGTCCAAGCTCAAGCCTTCAAAAAACTCCAACACGAGGTCTCAATCCGGCAGAGTTTCGGCTCTCCAAAAGTTCAACCAAAAGTCCTCTCAAATGATGAATGACCCCCTCTATTTATAGGGAACCTGAACTGTGCCTGTGTGCACAAGGGGGGGGGGGAAGGAACCTGCCACCTCAGGGTGGCTCGGCTCATGCCGAGCCACCCTGAGGTGGC
>BQKN01058950.1:0-10144 GCA_022839385.1 Asparagus kiusianus | reverse complement strand
GCCGGTCAACGCGTAACCCTAGGTCAACGCCAGTCAACGCGTTGCGACCAAAAAGTCAACGTTCGACGTTCGAAACCCTAAGGTCAATGCCAGTCAACGCGTTGCGACCAAAAACGTTCGACGTTCGAAACCCTAGGGTCAACGCGTAACCCTAGGTCAACGTCAGTCAACGCGTTGCGACAAAAAAGTCAACGTTCGATGTTCGAAACCCTAGGGTCAACGCCGGTCAACGCGTAACCCTAGGTCAACACCAGTCAACGCGTTGCGACCAAAAAGTCAACGTTCGACATTCGAAACCCTAGGGTCAACGCCGGTCAACGCGTAACCCTAGGTCAACACCAGTCAACGCGTTGCAACAAAAAGTCAACATTCAACGTTCGAAGCCCTAGGGTTGTTCGCGTGAAAAGTTGGATCTTTCTTCATTATCGATTCCATTGCACTCAGTTAACAACTTTATGCGTTACAAAGAGATCCGGTCTTTTTATAAGATCCGGCTTACAATGAAAATCAAAATAAAACAAAGAAATCAAAATTACAACTTCTCTCTTTTATCGAACAAATCACAAGATCCTGTTATCCGGTCTCTTGCTTTGTGGGTTGTTTGCCTGTGCCGGGGTTGATTACCGTGGACCACCGCGCAATCTCGATCCGAACAGATCTACGTGGTATGACGGGTATTATCTCACCAAGGAGATAATAGCCGTGAGGGATCGTTTCACCAAGGAAACGCTCGCTCAAATCTCGGGATCTAAGAACCAAGCTTAGATTCGGAGTAGAATGACGTAGGTCTGGGAATCCAAGTCTTCAAGCCTTCACAATCCGAGTTGAGGTCGCAATCCGGCAGAGTTTCGGCTCTTCAGAAGTTTCAGAAAAGTCCTCTCAAATGAACAACCACCTGGCCTATTTATAGGCACTCAGAACTGTGCATATGCACAGTTCTGAGCCTAGCCACCCCTAGGTGGCTCGGCCATGGCCGAGCCACCCAGGGGTGGCTCGGCCACCGAGCCACCCTGGGGTGGCTCGGCTTGGGCCGAGCCACCCCGGGTTGGCTCGGCTTGGGCCGAGCCACCCCGGGTTGGCTCGGTTTCGGCCGAGTTCCCGGGTGTTGGTTCGTTTCGTCGTTTTCAGGTGTTTCCGGTTCTTCGTCGTTCGGATTTGATTCGGTTTCTGGAATCGACTCATTGACTTGATTCCAAATATGGCAGTTAATTCGTTTCTGAGTTCGAGTCCGTTTTGTTGTTGGACGACTCGTTAACTTCCCGAACCGTTGGTTTGGTCCCGCACGCGAACGTATTCTGTTGCTTGCGTGCCGTTCGTTGGCTTCGTAGCCTCGTTAGTTCGCTTCGTTGCTCGAACGTCCGTTGATTTGTCGAATCATCGTGTCGAGCTAAGCTAAGGGACTTATAGGCAATTTTATGCGCCTACAGATACCCCCTCCAAAGTGTTCCAGCCTCATTCTTTTATAGAAGAGTCTAGAATACTTTGGATATGATTGCCCCTACCCTTTGTCGGTGTAGCGGGACCTAGAACGACTTTTGTTCTGTATTCCTTCACTCCTTTAGGCTATTCGGTGCTTCGTCGAATGCTTGTAAGGATTCCGGTGCTGCATTTATTGTCTGACCGTCGTCGGAATTTGAACTTGAAGTCGATTCCTGATTTTCCAATCTTTAGCTCGTGTTTGTTGGTTCGACATACAACTAACCCTCGATTATTGGCGTTGAGCCTTTATTTGTGACGCGTTGTCCGGCGTCGTGTTATTGAGTTATCCTTAAGAATATTTTTAGAAAAATATTCTCCAGGAACTTCTCAATAAAAATGGGGAATAGTTTATACTCGTATACCTTATTGGAGTATTTCCGTATTCAAAATGAGCTGAACCGGCTTGAAAATAAGCCAAAAAAGGCAGTAATTTGGCTAAAAAAAATTCTTCCGCTCCTTCCGAATGTGAGGGAGAGACAGGAATAAACCAAGGATGAGGCCCTCAGTTGATTTAAAGTCGTTTCGATGCTCGATTCAGTCTCTTTTGAACTGATTTGGACTGGTCCGGTTCGGTTCAACTTGGTCCGGTCCGGTTCAATTTGGCCCAACCTATAAAAGGGGTCTCTTTTTTTTTCTTTTTCTCTTTTCTTTTCCTCCTAGGGCCGGCCGAACCCCCCCCCCCCCTTGTTTTTGATTTTTTTCTTTTCCCTCGAGCACTCTTTCTCCCTCAAACCTTGATAGTTGTCTTAGATCTAGTCTTCCTTTGGATCTTTGACTGAGAAATCCCTCGAAGAACTGATTTTTAAAATCCCTCTCAGGCCCCTCGAGCACGTGGTGAAAGTTTCCTAAAAGGCTTTATCTTTGTTGGATCTCGAGCCTTTCTTCAGGTAAATCCTCCATAATTATGATCTTTTTCATGCTCAGTTCAATTTATGCATTTGTGGGATCGCATGTGAGGGTCGAGGGTGTGATTTGATGCCTCGAGTTAATCTTTCAAGGGGGTAGATCTGATAAAAAAGTGATCTTTTTTCTAGATCTGACCTCTTTTAACTTATTTTGCAGCTTGTCATGTCGCGTGCTTCGAGAGGTCGTTCCCCTGCTATGTCGGCTGATGGCGCACCTCCCTCCTATGCTGGTGAGCTATTTTTAGCAGTATTTAGAAATTTACAAATTAGTCCCTATTTTCTTGTAAATTTACAAACTGGTCCTTTTTTACCCCACGTTGTTCTCCTTGGTGAGGCAATCGGGAAGAGCCTTGATTCTCGTTGGTGAGGATCGACGCTTTCGGCATATTCGGGAATTTTGCAAATTAACCCCTTTTTTCTTGAAAATTTGCAAATTGGTCCATTTTTACCCCACGTTGTTCTCCTTGGCGAGGTAATCGGGAAGAGCCTTGATTCTCGTTGGTGAGGATCGACGCTTCAAAGATATGTTTTGCTTGGTCAAAACCATATCTCAAAATTAAAGGGGACGATTTGACGCTACATCGCGCTTTATAAGGCAGGGATATGTTGTCGACATACCCTGTGTTGTAATTGCACAATGTGGCCAAATCGTCTCACCCTTGATAAGGCAATGACTCTACCTTAACTATTTGTAAGATGAGTTCAATTTCCTTTTATAATCGAGGCTAACCAGTGTTTAACTGTCTATTTTGCAGTGGGGTACCCTTCTGGATCATTCTCGTCCCACGCAGTCTGTGGGCGTCGTGGCGAGTATTACTCGACCTCCGACGATCCTTCTCCTATTCCAGCTACTCCTCAGTTTGCTTCGGGCACATCGACTGAGGTTGCCCAGGTGGTGAGGGAAGGTAGTCATCGAGCCATTCGTCAGCTGATCATAGATGCGCCTTTTGTGAAGGATGCCAGCTCTATTCAGCCTCTTCGGAAGAGCGACTTCCTGTTTGGTGATTCTGTCGATGACCCAGAAGCCGTATTCATTGACGCTGAACAGTGGCTCCACAAGACCGGCAATGGCTTCATATACTTGCCGGAGATTCCTCGGCATCGCTCATTGACTGAGCTCAGGCGTCAGGCTGTGACACGGGAGATGTCGTGGCGCTTGACCGAGGATCATGAGAGCGTCCATTGCGGCTATGTCACGCATCAGGCAGCTCCTGGCTCGAGCAGGAGTCGTATCACCGGATTGCATCCTGGAGTGTTGGGACTAGATGCACCACCACGCAACGAGTTTCTTGCCACTGCTTCGACCTTGAGGAATCGCCTCGCTGCCCTAGAACGGGAGATGCCTGCTACTCGTCACAGGATTTACGGTTGGGTCCATTCTTTGGACAAGTCTTGGTGGAGTCGCATGACGATGTATGTTTTGAGCCGATGGAGCGAGGAGTTGCATGCTTGCGGTTTGTATGCAGCCGTTCGTGTCACCATGTATGGCTTGCCTGTCAGTTTGAGGCATTTCTGTGCTTTGTTCGAGCTATATAATCCAGACTCGAACACTTTTCTGACCTGGCAGGGGGAGTTGGGCTTAGCTCTCCACGAGATGCACAGGATTTCTGGCTTGCCCATGGGACAGATGCTATACCAGGAGTACTTTCCCTCTAATCATGAATTGGACCAGTTGAAGGATCGCATGCCTGATCGCTATGAGACTCTATGGGATCTCACTTGTCATTATCACATTGCTTTAGCACAGTCTGAGCCTTTAGCAAAAAGGACCAAGGCCTCCGTGAGTCTGAAGCAGTTTGCGAACTATTTGCTCAAGAACCTGGAGAACCGTTCTGGCGAGGATATTTGTGAGTTGGCCCCACTTACTCCTTCAGAGGTGAACAGTCTGTTGAAGAAGATTGACGCTCGTTCTTATACCACTAGCAGTCATGAGGGTGGCTTCCCTGCGAAGACCAAGTTCAGATCTTTCTTATGGCATGCGACCACACCGATCCGGCCGATGACTCTTCTTGCCGGCTTTCTTGCTATCTGGTTGAAGAAGTGCGTGGTTCCATACCAGTCTGGCGACGCCTTGCCCTTGGAGGTACTCTATCCGGCGGTTCAGCTTGCCTACAAGAAAGAACTCTCACTTCTTCAGGTGATGGTAGCTGACATTCACCGAGGACTTCGACAGCTTTCTAGTGCCTTCACACGGAAGGAGACCGATTTGCCAGGTCAGATTCCCACTCTTAAGGTGGAGCTTCCGTACGCTTATCTGATGGCCTGGTTCGTCCTCCACCGCTCGGATATGATGTCGGTGCCGAACGCCACAGACCACTCCGTTCCCCTGCTATAGTTGCTTGAGAATAGAAGGTGGGAGGGTCGAGGATTTTCTGATATCAGACAGCAGCTGCAGGTCCACAAGTGTTGGGCATTCTCCACTTGTTTTCCGCAGTTCTCCGGCCGGTACGGCGAGTGCTTGATAGATGATGAGAGGCCGAGAGAGTATCAGACTCACTTAGACATGGGCTGCTTCAATTGGCTGGTGAACATTAGGCCTGGCTATCTGACTTTTCGGATGAGGGATCAGTGCTTCATAGAGCCATATCTATCCTGCCGATTCGCTCGCCAGTTTGGCTATGATCAGCTCTACATCGGGAATCCTCGTCAGCAGTTTCGGACCCATAGTGGCTTAGTAGACGGTCTTCGTGCATGGTTGTGGACCGTGACTGGCTGTACTGGTGCTAAATTCAGTCTCCCGAGTATTGATCGGCAGTTGAACCTCACTTTCTTGAGCTGCAAGTGGTTACTAGCAGCTAACAAGACTGTCCCCGTGAAGCCGATTGCAGAGATAGAGGCTGAGGAGGCTTCTCAGCTTGATTCCCTTAGGATTCGGGAGAACGCTCGAGCACAGAGGACGCGGAACAAGACTCGCAGGATTGATGAAGAGGGCCAGAGGACATTCAATTCCACAGATGAGGCTTCAGGCGGGGATCCCGAAGATTATGATGACTTTTCCGAGCGAGGTTTGTAATTCATCTTTTATTTCTATCTTGCAGAAGTATTGAAACTGACTATGGTTTGATGTTTCAGGGACCACAGTTGATCAGGATGAAGAGTTTCGTCCTCCTCGCCAGGCGAGACCTTCGATCCCCATTGCTAGGCGGAAGAGATTAGCCCGTAAGCCGCGTGCAGCTTCCCGAGCTTCTGATATGGACCTGGCTGGCGATGATCCTGCCAGTGACGGAGGTAATATCCATCCTGTGAACCACTCTCTTGGTTATTCGGAACATTGACTCACGCTCTTCTATCTCTATATAGGAGTGCGTGGAGAGAATGAGATGAGTCCCGATCCCATTCCCGTGTCTCCCGATGAGTTTGACCCACTACCTCATGAAGAGAGGCCTACCGGGGTTGCTGACATTGGAGAGGAGATCAATGTAGGACCCGATTCCGTGAATCCAGGTACATCTAACACTGACACTGTATTTCTTTAGATAATACATCAACGAATTTGTGTATCTTCTAACTATCCTCTACTTCTTGCTCCTTCAGATAACTTGCAGGAGGCGAATACTGGAAATGAGGAGGCTGATGCCCCCGTGAGAGGTAACTCATTTCCATTAGTTGTAGTCTCTTCATTCTTCTTTGGCATTTATATCTTTTTATGTCAGATTTCTCCATCGACGACTTTGACGAGGGAAGCTTGTTTGCGGACACTCCCATGATGCGCTACATATATAGCTCTCCTCAGATCGATGACCAGTTACCTGGGGATATGTTTTCTGAGCCCGCCTTCGCTGAAAATCCCGAGGATGGTTTCTTTGAAGGTATGTGCTTCTTTCTGAGTTAATTATAGGACTAGCCAATCTTGACTAATGCAACTATAATGTAACGCCTCTGCGAATTCTGTTTTGAATCTGGCAGGAGCTTTTGTTGAGAAAGACCCTGTTGAGCCGGCTGTGAGACCAACTACATCAGTTGATGCACCTACAGCCGTTACACCTCCACTACCCCCAGCGGATCAAGGGGAAGAAGGTATAAGTTAACTCATTGAAGAGTGTTATTCCTTTTTCTTATTAAGACTTTTGACGGACTTCTTCCTTTTTTGTGTAGGGCGTTCTTCTCGTCTTCATGTCTTAGTGAAGGAATTGTTATCTGACGACGATCCTGACAAGGTCGTCATCTGCATAGACGTTCGTTCCTTCTTCTCCTTTGTGAATGCTATGATCGGCAAGCTCTTTCACGATGGACTTTCACTTCACCAGTTTAGACCTCTCCTTAATTCCAGAATCAACTTGATAAGGGAAGCAGGATACCCAGATTTGGCGAAGGCCATAGTTGACGATCTCGACTGTCTAGAGCATGAGCTTCAGATGTTTCGTGAGCTTCGAGATACCGGTGCCTCTTCCTTCATTGCTGCTGAGCTAGAGACCCATTTACAGTCACTGCGCGAGACTCAGCTTCTTGCTAGTCTTGAGGTTCAGGCGCAGCGAGACCGAGTAGCTCGAGTTGAGACCGGCCTTGCTACCAGATTATCTTCACTTGCCGAGCTCCGCTCTTCTATTACTTCTTGTGGGACCAAGATAGATCAGCTTAGAAGAGAACTCCGCAAAGAAGAGGAGACTTTTGGCATTCTTCAGATGACAGAAGCACAGGACCAGCAGACCTGTACGGCTTTGTCCGATGAGTTGAAGTCTTTGAAGCAGAGGCTAGTCGAGATCGAGGAGGCTGCTGCGAAGACTTCGACCGCCACCGAGGAGTCCCTTAGGGCTGAACTTAGGCAAGCTTATGATGAGAAGCTGTCTAAGGTCAGCCAGCAGATTTTTAGCCACAGTCTTGATGTCTGATTTTGTTTACTGAGTGATTTGACTTTTGACTCTTTTAGTGAATTCCCTTTTTATCTTTATTATGATTCGTCATTCCGTTTGAAATGATTGACCACAATACACATAGGATTTTGGCAAACCCTCAGCCATCAACGGATTTGGTTAGCCTTTACCGACTACCGTTTGAGTCGGGCTAGCATGCGAGTTGTTTAAATCCGTTCGCATGTAACGTTATGCTCATAGATTGAATCCTCTGAGACTTTGTGCTATGATGTCGAATACATAGACTTCGCCATTGTTACGGGAATAGGCTACCCGGCGACACGTGTGAGGTGTTGGCTTTAGGATTTTTGGCCAACCCCCAGCCTTTAACGGATTTGATTAGCCTTTACCGACTACCGTTTGAGCCGGACTAGCGTGCGGATTGTCTAAATCCGTTCCACACGTGACGTTAAGCTAAAAGAGTTAACTCTTTTAGTGCTACGATATTGAATACGAAGACTTCGTCTTTCTCTTGTGAAAAGACTAAACAGCAACGTGTATAAGACGTTGACTTAGGATTTTTGGCAAATCCTCAGCCTTCAACGGATTTGATGTGCTCTTACCGACTACCGTTTGAGTCGGGCTTACATGCGGATTGTTTTAATCCGTTCCGCATGTGACGTTGCGCTAAAGGAATGAACTCCTTTAGACTTTGTGCTACAACTTTGAATATGTAGACTTTGCGATTATTATGGGAATAGGCTACCCAGCAACGTGTATCAGACGTTGGCTTATCCCTATTTAGGCTTTGGGATAAAGGACCCTAGAGTCAGACTCTGGTATCTTTTTCTACGGGTAAAGACCAAACCGGCGACGCGTGTTAGACGTCGACATATCCTTTCTTAGGATTCAGGATGAAATTCCCCATGCGTGTGAGGCATGGATCTTGGTGTTATTAATAACAACCTGCCACAATGTTGAATATGTGGACGGATGTTCTTTTTAACGGTTAAGAACAAACCGGCGACGCGTGTTAGGCGTCGACTTATCCCTACTTAGGTTTCAGGATAAAATACCCCAGAATCGAACTCTGGTGTCTTTTTCGATCGGAAAAAGACTAAACCGGCAGCGCGTGTTAGGCGCAGACTTATCCCTGCTTAGGATTCGGGATAAAATTCCTAAGATGAATCTTAATTTTGTAAATTTTGGAAAAGGAGTTGGTGTGGGGAGGAAGAATTTTATATTCTATTCCCTGGATAAGGAAGGAAGAATTTTATATTCTATTCCTTATTTCTGGAAAGGAAGAATTTTATATTCTATTTCCAGTGCAAGAAGGAAACTAGAAGCGGGATTTCCACTCCGAGAATCCGGAAGATCTAGATAAACTTACCTTTTATAGGATTGGTTATCTGATCCAAAGATGAGTTCTTCGTTTATCGAAGTGAAATTTCTACTTCGGTTATAACCATGAAAAGGTTGAACCAAAGAGAAAAGAAATGGAGTTCTTTCGTTTATCGAAAGGGAACTCCGAATTGAGAGTGGACCTCCTGTTCATGGAAAGAATCAAGAGGGCCGAAAGAACATTTTTGTGAACTCACTGTCAATTGAAATCGATCAGTGAGGGAATTTTGGAGGTAAAAAAAAAATAAATTTGGGTTATCCTCTAGAATATTAGGTATAATATTCTTCAAGGAACTTCCCGATAAATGAGTTGTCCTGAATGTACTAGGGATAGTACTTTTTCAAAAACTTCCCATTTATTAGCATTAATTGCCTGTTGCCCTCTAAAGAAATTAGGCGGTAAGCACCGTTTGAATAGACTGTGTCTATCACAAACGGTCCTTCCCACTTGGGTTCGAATTTACCTTTCTTCTTAGAAGTGAGGATTATTGGTCGACGAGCGGCGAGGACCAGATCTCCTTCCTTGAAGCTTCTTTGGCGAACCCTCTTGTCAAAAGCTCTGGATATCCTAGCCTGGTAGAACTCGATGTTTTGTTGAGCTTCCAAGCGCTTTTCGTCCAACCTTTCGAGTTCCTCGAGACGCTTTTGATGTTGCTCTTCGGTCGTCATCTCTGTTGCAAGAGCGATCCGAAGGGAAGGAATTTGAATCTCCAACGGTAGCACAGCTTCACATCCGTACACCAGAGAATATGGAGTGGCTCTTGTAGGAGTGCATATTATGGTGCGATAAGCCCAGAGCGCTTCGCCGAGTTTATCGTCCCAATCTCGCTTATTGGTCTTCACCAGCTTTGACAGGATCTTGATGATCGTCTTGTTGAAAGCCTCAGCTAATCCGTTCGCAGCGGGGTAATAAGCTGTCGACGAAACATCTTGAATTTTGAACTTGTCGCAAAACCTGATAAAGGCATTGCTTATAAATTGTGGACCGTTGTCATGAATGATCCGCCTCGGCACGCCGTGTCGGTATATGACATGATGCTTTATGAAGTTGATGACGTTGTTCGTCTTCACTTCTTTAAGCGGAATGGCTTCAGCCCACTTTGAAAAGTAGTCGGTGATAGCGAGAATAAATCGATCACCTTTGACTGAAGGAGGAAAGATAGGACCGACAATATCCATACCCCATGTCTCGAATGGCCAAGACGTGGTTGATGTGTGTAATCGCTCCGGAGGTTGGTGCATATAATTTGCATGCACTTGACAAGCATGACATTCTCGGGCGTACTCGATTGCATCACGAACCATTGTTGGCCAGAAATATCCCATTCTTCTGATTCGATCATACAGCTTGGGACCAGGCTAATGCGCACCGCATTCTCCTTCATGTGCTTCCTTAAGAACTTCTTTTGCTTCTTCGTTCGAAAGGCATCGGAGAAGCAAATTATCATACCCCCGGCGATATAGCGTACGGGTCTCGGTATTGTAAAAGAACCGCGGAGCTCTTCGGCAAATAGATTCGTTTTCTTTTGCGTCCTCTGGCAAAATACCGTATTGGACGTAATCGATGAT
>BQKN01058948.1:0-11920 GCA_022839385.1 Asparagus kiusianus | reverse complement strand
ATAAAAGCAATTTAGAGGACTTATCGCTCTATTGAAGAGAGTCGATAAGTGGATTTTAACAGAGGAATTATCGTTACGATGATGTAAGCCAAATCCAAGCTCTGTAGGGATGACGTTCGTCTGAGGTGTAATATTAACCTGACGAGGATTTAAACTCTGCTGAGGGAATACAGAAGTTTAATGATGTCATGCTGAAAGGGTTCATGAACTTTGAGAAATAAGTATCATGATTTGTCAATACAAAAGTGTGTCTTTTGTTTTAAATAACCACAACGCAGGGGTAACCTTTGCGTTTAAGGTTCGAGACGCAGAGTTAAGAACTCTTATAACGCCGGTTTGTGCCTGTCGTTAACGAAATCGAACGCAGAGGCGAATCTTGCGTTAAGGTCTAACCGACTTTATCCATTAACGTGAAAAATCACGTTTTAGATTCGGTTGGGATTCTTTCTTAGAGTTCCAATACGATTTAACAGCCCTACGGCTGTTATAAATAGACCTATAAGGTCACATCAAGAGTCATTCGACTCTTTCGCCTTACTTAGTTCCAAGAACGAGATTTCTCGTTTCAATCTCGGTTGATTTTCCGACGAACTCCGACGAACTCCATCTTTTCCGACCTACCATCCACATGGCGCCCAGAAGGATGAGTGCGGGTTCCAAGAAAGTCGTCAAGGCGGCTTCGGAGGCGTCGCCGGCTGAGAACACCGGCGATACCGCTGCTTTGATGAGCGCTTCGGCGCTGTTGTCGCTGTCACACGGACCCCGTTGCTGTGGTAGGTGACGGCCACGGGAACTCGTTTCAACAAATCTTTGTAAACCCTAGATGGGTTCTCATCAACGAGGAAGATGGCTCGTTTTTTTTTTTTTCCTCAGAAACGCAGAGTTACGGCTCTGCGTTATAAATTGGAAACGCAGACTTAAACTCTGTGTTTAAGAAACATAGAGCCCAGTCTCTATGTTAAAATTGGGAACGCAGAGTTTGGGCTCTGCGTTAAAAAAAAAAAGAAAAGAAAACGCATACTTAAGACTGCGTTTAAGGAAACATAGAGTTAAGACTCCTATGTTTGGATATGAAGTTTGAACGCGGGTCTTGACCCCTGCGTTTAAATATTGATAACGCAGGGTTTGACCTCTGCGTTCAAACGTTGATAACGCAGGGTTTGACCTCTGCGTTGATAACGCAGGGTTTGACCTCTGCGTTCAATTGTTGATAACGCAGGGTTTGACCTTTGCGTTCAAATGTCTACGTTCAAATGTTGCTACAAGGGTTGACCCTTGTATTTAACGCTTGACACGTGGAATTTGTCTTTCGTACTAGCAATTTATTTCTGCTACTAACCCTTGCTTCTGATTTTACAGTGCTTTTTCCCAATATGCCACTTCTACCGGAGCAACATTTCAACTACACTGATGACCCAGAAGTGGGGAGAGCTTTTGGTCTTCGCAGAGAAATTCCTTTGTGCACTTTTCCGAGCTTGGAACGGACACACTTGATTAGATCTGTTGGGAGTTCCACTCTTAGAGCTCTAGTCACCGATGTGGATCTGAAAACTCCCGCGGGTCTGGATCAATTTGTCAAACCATCATTTTTGTTCGGAGACCATATATCTGCTGATGGGCAAGTTGGGTGTGTAGAGGACTCCCGGATGCTACGAAGAGTCGATGATCGATTACTGTTCCTTCCTAGTATGAAGAGAATGTACCCACTTTCCTACTTCCTGAGTGTTGGTGGTCGCAGGGGTCTGGCCTTCGACCTTGTCAAAGAGAAGGAGAACGTATCGTTTGGATCAGGTCGATCCTCTCGCGTTCAAATTGGTGGGCAACTCAAAGGCTTAAGACCTGGTAGATTTGAGAAGAAAGAACTTAGTCGGGAAGCGCCTCTTCCAGCGAACATGTTCATACGCCAGTTTCTTGCTTCTCGCGGGGAATTCCCTGCACAAGCTTTTCGTTCTCCAGGCTGGTTGTTCTCTGGAGAGGACGGCTGGTGGACTAGGATGGTGGATTTTGTCTTAGAGGAACTCAAAGAGCCTCTTGCTCAGTCTGGCCTTACGATACCAGTACAGGCTACGAGACGCGGGATTGTTCAGAACTATCCCTGCTTCTATGCTATGCTGGAGCGGTACAATCCGGATAGCTGCACTTTCTTCACACCTGTTGGGGAGTTGGGATTTGCTCTCTACGAGATGCATGCGATCTCGGGACTATCTTTTGGCCAAACGCCATATGAAGAATTTGTCCCCACCACTGAGGAACTATCCATTTTAAAGACTGCTCATCCGGAGATTTATGACACTTTTTGGGAATTAATGTGTCATTTCCATATCTGCGCTCAAGTCGCCGGAACACGCGGGAGCGGCCTCATGCATACCGCTTGGGCGGATTACTTATTTCAGAACTTGGGTCAGAAAGACTCTAAGGTGACCCGTCTTGCTGTCAACTCTGCTGGGAGTATTAAAGCCCGCATCAGGGCTGCTCAGGCTGTTTATAAGAATCAACATTTAGAAGATGAGTTCGAAGCTGGCAGTGAGTTTGAGAGCTTTCATCATCAAGCCGCTACTCCCATTTCTGACATGGCACTCTTTGCTGGTTTCTTGATGCTATGGCTGAAACGGTGCGTTGTGCCGTCGAGACCGACAGAATCAATCTTGGTTGAGGTAGTTTATCCCGCTGTTCTCCTGACTTATGGGAAACCACTAAGTCTTCTCCCTGCAATGACGGGCTGCCTGCAGAGAGGCTTACGAGATTTGACCTCCGAACTCCTTGATGTCAAAGAGATGAATATTGCCGGGAGGAAAGTCTGGAAGACTTTTCAACCCCGTGTTCCCATGCCCTATACTTATCTAGTGGCTTGGTTCGTGCTGCATTGTCCCTCGTTAATGACGGGGATCGTGCATGACAATGAAACTTCTGTTCCTTTCATCCAGAGGCTTGAGTCGGCCGCATGGACGACTGTGTATATAGTCCGGGCCAGACAACTCTTATCTCTGGAAAACAACTATGATCTTTTTTGCTGTCGCCCTTGTTTCGACGGGGCTGAAGAAGAAGGCCCGAAGTTTGGTGACGTGGTCTTTGAGGAATCCTCACTCTTAAACATGGGAACTTTCCAATGGCTTCTCGCCATCCGAGTGGGCTACTTGGTCCTTCGATTAGGCGAGAGATGCATAATTGAGCCTTATATCCCTTCGCGCTTCGCTCGACAATTTGGGTACGACCAGCTTTATGTTGGCAACCCTAACCCGCGATTAGCTCATATTGGAAATTTATATGAAGGGGCCCGTGCTTGGTATTTCTTCCTCGCCCGAGGAACCCATGCGCAATTCACTTTGCCTGGTTTGCCGCCTAGCTGCTCCACTGTGGCGGATTTTCGCGATTGGTTTGACAAGGCTTCTCAAATCCCAGAATATGATATATACACTTCGTGTATAAATGAAATCCGGGGGCTTTATAAGTCGAGAAGTGGTTCTGGCAGGACTCGATTACCGGGTATTGAGGATTATCTGTCCTGCGAACGAGAGGCGGCTGGAATCGAAGAGATCCCGAAGGAATTACCTGTTGCTAAACCCTTTGAAGAAGAGGACACTAAAGAAGTTTTCGAGAGTGCACCTCTTCCTAAGTCTCGCTCTTTGAGATCATCAGGGAAGAAGGCTCTTACTGCTGATGAGGTTGCCCAGTATGACAAGAAAATACGCAAGCGGACACCTACTGCAGCTAAGACTTCCAAAAAGTCCAAGTTGATGGGGGATGCCATCAAGTCGGCACAGGTTGCGTCTCCTGAGGAGACAGAGGAGACCATACTCCCGGCTGCTCCTTCTGGTCCAGAAATAACGGCAGCTGGGCAGGGATTAACCATCCCGGATCCAGCACCAAGTATGCCCGAAGGGCCGTCTTCTGAAGCTGTCGACCGTCCCATTCGCACTGATTATGCGAATTGTTTTACTTATCCAACTGCTCCACCCCCAAGCTCGGAAACTTTAAGGAAGCTTATCGAACAACTAGAGCATTGGATGCAAATGACCATTGACGTCGTCAGTCTCGGGGATGTAAGTTTCAAGGTCTTTGAACCCCATCTGCTGGAGTGTGTTGCCAAAATTAGGGACCAGGGGAATATAGTATGGACCGAAAATTGTCGCGAGGGTATCATTATCTTGGAGTATGAGCTGGAGTTCCTTTCTATGCTGCAGCGCGATGACATAGGACCAGAAGTGGATCAAGCTCTCTCTGAGGCTAAGGCTTTAAAAGCGCGACAGCAAGAGGTTCTCCAGAAGAGCTTATCCGAAGCAGAATCTCGTGTTGCTCACTTGCGTGAAGAACTTCTCCGGTCACAAGGCGACATGGGCAAACTTGCTATTGATCTCCGGGATAAAGCAACAGAACTTACTCGTGCTGGCGTTGAGGCACCGCAAATAAATGCTCAACTCGCCGACGGTATGGAAATTTTCAAAGGGCTGGCTGGTTACTGTAACAGGCTCCTCGAAGGTTATTGCGACGAACTTGCCACCGCTGATAAAATTAGACGAGAACTCGCAGCAGCAGCACCGAATGAAGAGGAACTCAAGAGCCAGATAACAGAAGAAGTCAAGAAGGCTCGTGAGGATAAAATATCAGCTTTAAAATTCAAACTCAAGTCTTTTAAGCTGATGGATCCCAACGTCTAGGATTTGCATTTCTTTTTGCTAAGGAGTAATTGTGTATCGTTTTTACTTCGATCGTCTTCACCTTTGTACGTCAATTTGCAGTATTGAATGAAAACGATATCATTTTAGTCTTCATTATCTCTTTTTGCTGAATTTTAATTCGAGACAACGAAGAATAAAACGAAAGTCATGAGTGCCATGTTAATTTGGCATAAAACTGAAATTCTCTTCATTATTACTTAGAATAACTCCAGAAAACTTCATTCGTCAGAGGTGTAATGTTAACATGACGACATACAAGACAAGAGAAACTACAATTTATTCCCGAAATGCATTATGAATTGGCAACCCCCAGCCCGACTCGGCTGGAATTTACAAGAACAAGAAGTGGGCTACATGATTTACGGAAAATATCTCTTAAGAAATTTCCCATTAATTGGCATCATGAGCCTGTCTCCTTTTTGATTGATAAGGCGATAAGCTCCACCCGAATAGACTGAATCTATTACGAATGGCCCTTCCCATTTAGGATTAAACTTCCCTTTGGTTTTGTGTGTCATCACCATGGGTCGTCTGTTAGCCAAAACCAGATCGCCTTTCTTAAAAATCCGTTCCTTAACCTTTTTGTTGTAGGCTTTGGAAATACGGGCTTGATACAATTCAATCTGCTGCTGAGCCTTGAGTCGTTTGTCGTCTAAGGCTTCGAGTTCTTGCAGACGTCGTTGATGTTTTTCTTCTTCTGTTAATCCGGTTGCCACCGCGATTCTCAGAGAAGGAATCTGAATCTCTAATGGCAATACCGCCTCACAGCCGTATACCAAAGAGAATGGAGTAGCTCGTGTAGGGGTTCTCACCGTGGTGCGGTAGGCCCACAGACATTCGCCGAGTCTTTCGTCCCAATCACGTCGGCTCTTGGAGACAAATTTCTTGAGAAGTTTTACTATGGTTTTATTGAATGCTTCTGCAAGACCATTCGCCGGCGGGTAATACGCCGTAGATGCAACACTTTAGATCCTGAATTTATCACAGAATTTCTGGAATCCAAAACTGACGAATTGTGTCCCGTTGTCGTGAACTATTCGTCGTGGTATTCCAAAACGGTAGACGACATGATGTTTGATGAACTTGATTACATTTGAAGTCTTGACTTCTTTTAACGGGACTGCCTCCGCCCATTTGGAGAAGTAATCGGTCACAGCCAGAATGAACCGGTGTCCCTTAGACGTCGGAGGGGAAATCGGTCCTACAATATCCATACCCCACATTTCGAAAGGCCAGGATGCCGACGTGGGGTGTAGATTTCCAGGTGCTTGGTGGATAAAATCCCCATGAATCTGACATGCGTGACAATGTTTAGCATAGTCAACCGCATCTGAAAACATTTTCGGCCAATAATAACTGATTCGTCGGAGGCGATCTCCTAATTTAGCTCCGGGCTGATGAGCTCCACACAACCCGTCATGAGCCTCTTTGAGAGCCTCCTTCGCTTCATTTCGGGAAAGGCATCTAAGTAAGACTCCATCGTGTGATTTGCGATACAGGACTTGAGAAACTGCATCGTAATAGAATCGGAGGGCTTTTCGTTTGATAGAAGCCGCTTCCTTAGGATCATCGGGCAGAATTCCATACAGGGCATAGTCGATGTAGGGGAACCGCCAATCCCTAGCTTCAAACTCCATAAATGCCGTACATACTTCTCCTGACGTCGTCTCATCTGGGTCTTCTTCCATGGGGATCTTGGAAAAGCATAGTCTCCGTCCCATGACTGGAATCGTTGTTTCAACTTCTGGTGGCAGTGCTAATGAAGTTGCCAAGGAGGCTAAAGCATCTGCATACGCATTCTGAGCTCGTGGTACATATTCGATGAAGAAACCTTCGAACTTTTGAGCTTGTTCTAGCACCGCGAAGTAGTACGGGATCAAATCCTCATGACGTACTTCGTATTCTCCTCAGACTTGATTAACGATTAGCTGAGAGTCACCGTAAGCTTCGAGGTTCTGAACATTAAGTTCTTCGGCACATTGCATTCCTAATAGCAGAGCATTATACTCCGCTACATTGTTGGTGCAAGGTTCGATTAGGGAGAATCCTCTTGGGATTACATGACCATTCGGAGAGACTAACACTACTCCTACTCCCGCAGTGATTGCTCCATGAGGGTTTGCTCTAGACGCGCCGTCGAAGAATAACTTCCACACTTGCGTAGCTTCCTGGATGACGCAAGCTTCAGCGACTTCGTCAGGTAATTCTTCATACAACTTAGACGTTCCCGATACTGGGTGATCGGCTAAGAAGTCCGCCAATGCTTGGCCCTTAACCGCCTTTTGAGGCATGAACTGCATGTCGTATTGTGACAAGAGAATAGCCCACTTTGCTAGTCGACTATTCAGAGATGATGGTTTCATCATCAGAACTCTCAAGGGATTCACCTTAGAGATGACCTGAATGGTTTGTCCAACTAGGTAATGTCGCATCTTTTGAATTGCGAATACCAAGGCGAGACATTCTTTTTCGACCGGATTGTACCGGTGTTCGGCTCCCATCATAGTCCTGCTCAGATAATAGATGGCTTGCTCTTGACCTTGATCGTTGTTCTGGGCTAACAAAGCTCCGAGAGAATGATCCATAGCCCTCACATATAACAGGAACGGTTTTCCTGATATCGGGGCCACGAGAACTGGCGGTTGAGTGAGATATCTCTTAATCTCCTCGAATGCTCTTTGACACTCAGCATCCCAAACAAAAGATATCCCTTTCTTCATGAGCTTAGAGAAAGGCTGGCAGCGCCCAGAAAGATTTGATATGAATCTTCGAATGTAGGCTAATCTACCTTGCAAACCTCTGAGCTCTTTGAGATTCTTCGGAGGTGACATGTCCTGAATGGCACGTACTTTCTCTGGATCAAGAGAAATTCCCTTGGATGTGATGATAAATCCCAGAAATTTTCCACTTGATACCCCAAGAAATGATTTTGTAGGGTTCATCTTCAGCTGGTGTGTCCGCATAATTTCGAACATTGTCCTCAAGTCTGCAAGATGATCACCTTTATGTTGGCTTTTCACTGCTATGTCGTCAACGTAGCACTCGATCTTCTTTCGCAGATGCTCATGGAAGATGGTGTTCATTGCCCGTTGATACGTTGCCCCTGCATTTTTCAGGCCGAAGGGCATTACCGTGTAGCAATACACCCCCAGCGGTGTTCTGAATGCGGTATGCTTCTCGTCGTCCGGGTGCATCTTGATCTGATTGTACCCAGAGAATCCATCCATAAAAGACATTCTTTCATATCCGCAGGTGTTATCGATCATAACATCTGTGATAGGAAGCGGGAATTCGTCCTTCGGACAAGCTGCATTAAGGTCGCGAAAGTCAATGCATATCCGGACCTTACCGTTTTTCTTGGGAACTGGAACAATGTTGGCCACCCAGTCCGGGTGTTGTTCCTCCCTAACGAAACCTGAGTCTATAAGCTTTTTAACTTCTGACTCAATTGATTCCATGATCTCTGGACGAAACCTGCGTTGTTGTTGTTTAACGGGTTTTGCATCCGGATCGATGTTGAGACGGTGCACAGCCACCTTTGGGTCAAGGCCAGGCATATCTTCATAATTCCAAGCAAAGACATCTATATATTCTCGGATGAGAAATATAAGGTCTTCTTTTTCAGATGATGACAGGTCTTCAGCTATAAAGATAGGTTTGGGGTCAGACTCGTCTCCCATATTGACCTGGATCACCTTATCTTCAGTGGGTGGTTCGCGTTGTTCGAAGCGCATATCCCACAAGATGTTAAGACGCTTGATCCAAGGATCGTCGGTTGATTCGACTAACTCTTCATCACCCCCTGCATCTTCATCAGGGTGACTGGTTGAAGCCATGTTTACAGTCAGACCTTTAAAGAAAGGTCCAACACTGACATCGGATTCCCAGGAAGATGTTCCAGATGAATGATCTTGACGCAGATAATTACTGATGTCATTTTCTGAGGCAGGGGGAGTTGTGACATAACCTAAGCCCCTTCCAGTTTTTTGATAATAATCTGGAGGCTTTCCTATAGGAGTTAAAGACATTCGGATCGGGGTTCGTCTACCTTTTCCGAAATTCAGACCCTGTTTCTCATTAAAGTTATACCCCATTCGTTTCATTAAGTGTATAGAATTGGGTTCATGGTAATGGAATTGGGGACTTCCGTCGTCTTCCTCTGAACTTCCTCGTTTGAGTTGTTCGGGTTTGACTTTACCAAAGCAGATTGGTTTCTGCCCTTTCCTTTTGGACGGGACTTTGAAGAAAGCCTTCTGTACATCTTCTGCTTCTTCATCCGAGGCAAAGGATGACTTGAGAGGCAAAGCAAGTGATGCTTTCGTGCACAGTGTGTGCCATGGGTCAGTACCTGCATTAGAATTATTCTCTACTGGTTCATTACTAGAGGACACATCAGGCAAGTACGCTAAAAGAAAATCTTCATTAATGCACCACTCTCCCTCGCTCGGTACATTATTATTACCCTCATCTTGACCCATTATATCTAAGTTCAATTCCCACGGACAATCTTCTCCAGGATCTGGTTCAATGTCAGCTTCATTGCCACTGTCCGCATCTTCTTTTTCCTGAGATTCCAGGTAGAAAACCGAGTCTGTGTGAAAGTTTTCCACTCCTCGGAAGGGATACTTTTCTGCAATTAGAGTTCGGACTTCTCCCTCATCATTGGCATATTTCATGACCTGATGCAGGGTAGACGGGACAATGCGGTTTGCATGTATCCAGGGCCTTCCTAATAATATATTGTAGGAAGTGTCCGCATCTATGATGTAACATGTTACTTCGGACTTGAGATCTCCAATCTGGCATCTGAGCTTTATCTTCCCTAAGGGTCGAGTGCTGTTTGCATTGAACCCGAAGATGGTGGTCTGAGTAGTATGTAGCCTGTGCATAGGGATCCCTAAGACTTGCATGACCCTATAGGGCATGATGCTGAGTGCGGAGCCCGGGTCAACCTGGACACGACTGATTTCGGACGATCCGATATACCCTATGTAATACAAAGGTCTGTCATGTTTGTGTTTAACCTGCATATCTTCTTGAGTGAACGATATACAAGGTAGACTTCTTGCAGCTTGCAGACATTGCCGACAAGTTTGATCTTCAGAAACTTCGGGAATTGGAGCAACTTGTGTGATGAAACTCTCCGTATTCTTCAAAGCTTCAATTAGAGCTTCTTTGGTAGTTTTTGACAACTTAAGGAGCTCATATAATGTAATTCTGGCCGGTATGTTGGCCAGCTGCGCCATGACATTAAATTGAAAAGGAACGCTCGATTCGCCGGATTCCTGATGGAGATTTCTGTTGAATCGGAGCTCCTTTTGCTTCCCTTTATCGGCAGGCTTCTTTGGCACAGAACCCCCAGCGTCTTGGGGCTGTTCTTCAGTTTCTTGAGGGTTCTGGTTGTAGTCTCTCAAGTAAGCCTTCCCTGACCGAGTGCCGGGGTTGCCTTCTGGATATGCCGCTAGAACAATCCTCTCATCTTCTGAGTCGGTAAGCGGTTTGAGCAAATCATCGTTCTCATTAACAGAGGGGCTAATCATGTTGGATGCCTTAGTCTTTCCTCTTTTCTTCTTGGACGAGGTGTTCGTCCATTGTTGATCTCCGACCAAATCAGGATGAACCCACATGATCTCCCCTTTTGGAGTGGTGAGGGGTACCAGTCCCTTGTCTTTCTGACTATGCAAGTCAGTATTCTTCAGGTGCATTTCGCCCTTGTGGATAGGGACCACGCCATCTGCGGTTGCCACTGGTGGGAAGTCACCGAACTGCACTGCTATCATGTTGGTAGACACCGTCTTTTGCTCAGGCTTCAGAGTGAGCACCTTAGCGTCCACCAAATTTTGGAGAATATCTTTAAAGATGTAGCATCTCCGGGTAGGATGACCCAGGAATCTGTGGTAGCGGCAATAATTAGGGTCATCCACCTTCCCTGCTTCATCCGGCTTCCGGATTTCAGGAAGCTGTAGTTTATTATTTTTCCGTAACAGCTGGAACAAGGTGTCCACGTGCTCCTCCTTAAAGGAATATTGTTTGGGCGTTTTTTGCTTATTAGGCGTTTTGCCCTGATTCGTGGGAGGCGGTACTCTTGTGTAATCAGCTGCTAAGGTCTCTTTTCCTTTAGACCGTTGGGCATTGTTCTGATTACGTTGCTGTTGTTGTTGCGGTTTAGGCTGTGCAGCTTCTTCGGCTTTCACCCGAGCGACAATTTCTTCAGCTTGTTCTCCTTGCGATACCAGTTGTCTCCAGGAGCGACATTCTGCTACCCCCATTTGAGCAAGGAGTTGGGTCTGCAGGTTGTGCCTGCAAGTTTCAACCAAGGTTGATTGAGTCATACCTGAGGGGCATCGTAATGCCATGCTGCGGAACCTCTCTACATAAGCCTTGATAGACTCTCCTTTCCTCTGTTTAGTGGCGAGAAGAGTCGGGACCGAGACCTCGGTGTCATCCTCAAAGAACCTGGCTAGGAAAAGCCTTTCCAAATCTACCCATCTCTGAATAGACCCAGCAGGCAGCTTCATAAACCATTCAAAGGCTACCCCTTTAAGAGTGCCGATGAACAAGCGAGTCAGGATAGCATCATTTGCTACTACATCTCCGGTTTGAGACTTGAAGTAGTAGATATGCTGATTTGGTGATCCCGTGCCATCGAAAGGCTGTAATGTTGGAGCTTTGAATTTTGGTGGGTAGGGAGCTATATCCCACTCAGCAGGATAAGGCCTCACTACTCCTTCTTCGCGGAGCTCACTTCTGTTGGCGATTGCATTGAGGCGAGCTTCCAATTCATCCATTTTAGTGGACTGAGGATGGAGTTCTCTTTCCACCTCTTTCTCACCTTCAGAAGAGGATTCCAGGTTGTGAGTCTCACGATCTGAATGTTCGTGAGCTTTTTGCTTTCCCTTTGACGTTGTCCTCCGGGAAGATTCGGGTTTTTGGCTTTTTTCTGCTAGAAGCTGGGCCAGTATATCCTTCAATTAGAGAAGTGTCTCCTGTTGCGCCTGGAGTATGACGTGATGTTCGTCTACTCTTTTGGCTATGTCTTCGGGGTTCCCTGTCATGTGGGCAGAAACTTCCCGTGCTCCAACAGAACTGGAAGATTGAGATTCGGCTATTGCCGAATGTTCATCACTTGTTGTAACGCCTCTGGCTAACTTTTGATAGTCAACCGGGCGAATAGCTCCTGTCCGCGTCCGAGTATTCCGATATACTCCTTCGAACTGGTCACAAATTTCCCTAACAGTTGGGGA
>BQKN01058946.1:7684-28276 GCA_022839385.1 Asparagus kiusianus | reverse complement strand
AAATCCAACTTTGTAGCAGCCGGCCTATTCTTCAAAATCAAAGCAAATGTAATCTTTTGCATCCAAGTCCATTTTATTCCAACTCTTTGCATCCAAGTACATTCCATTGCTTTTCTTGGTGTATTTTTTTGATGGGCTTTGCTCTTTGGGCTTTAATCATTTTTCTCTTTTAAGCTTTTGCTTCATGGGCTTCTAAAATGCTACAAAATAGAGAAGAGAGATTTTGAGGAGTTTTTTTTATATTTAATAATATTTATTTATATTTTTATTCATTTATGTGCAAACTAAGCTAACAACAATTATTAATTGTATATTTATTCGTGTAAAATAGATAATGAGGATATAAAATTGTAATAAAACTATGATTATCAAATACCCCCACACCTAAACTTTTGCTAGTCCTCTAGCAAAGCAAATAAAAAGAAAATCCTAACTCACTTTCGCAGGAATCGCGGTTGTATTTAGCGCATACAACAAACCTTTAAACCCCTAGGTTACCCTAGTAGACGAGGTGTAGTCTCGTGAGGGTTTGCAGTGAATATACCCACAAAATTCGATTAACTTGCCAAATTAAAGAGGTCAGTAAATAACTAATTTCACTTGATAACTTTTAGATAATCTAATTGGAGTCAGTTATCACTCAAGAAAGCATTTTTATATATAACTCTAAGGTATATTTTTAAGAAAATCTTCTTATTGTAGCAATACAAACCAAGCCAAACTTAGAAATTTAATTTAAAAGTTTTAAAAAGAACATGCTAACTCTTTGTTTTAAATAATTTTTAAGTTGCTTGATTTAAAATATTTTCCAAGACCATATATACAACTATAAAACATTTATTAATTTATTTATTTTTTAACTCTTTCTTCCTTGGTGATTTTTTTCTACTTTAACGGGCTTTCTAAGTGACCATTTAACGAGTTTTGGGCCAATGGATCCCAACCCAAATGGGCTTAGGTCATTAAGTATGGAATTACTCCTTTGGCTTAATTACTCGGTCAGCTTAGGTTTTATAAGATAGAATCACCTTGAATTAAAGAGTTTTTTTTTGTGCCCATTTTTTGCACTCTTCTTTTGCTAATATATATATATTTTTTTTGTATATGTATATATATTTTGGAAAATATGTAAATCAAGACACTTTGAAATTTATTTTTAGCTCTAAGCTAAGCATGCAAAAATTTCATTATTTTAAATAAAAATCCAAGTTAAGGCTTAAGTAAGGTATACTACTTTGAAAATCATTTCTTAAGAAATTTATTTAGAGTTATCATAAAAGGTGAACTTAAGTAAATAACTAACTAGGGATTAGAAAATTTCAAATTTATCAAATAAATCAATTATTACATAACTCCATCAATTTGGCAAGTGACGATATTTTTATAATTTTTTTAAAGAAAAGTGGAAAAAACAAAAATGTAACTAAAAATGTAAAATAAAGAGAAAAAAATAACTAATTCTTGCCCCTACACCTAAATTTTGCATTGTCCTCAATGCAAACTCTATGATGCATAAAGTAAAGCAGATAAGAAGTGAAGCACTTACATTTGGTCGGCTGATAAAAATCTGCAATTACCTTTGGTCTGAGGAGGATGAAATCAAAATTTATTCTCTTTTTTTTCTTTTTTTCTTCTTTTTTTCTTATTTTTTCTTATTTTTTTTCTTTTTTTTCTTTTTTTTCTTTTTTTTCTTTTTTTTTCTTTTTTTAAACAACTGAACAAGAAACTCTCACATGAGAGAAGAATAAATTCATTTTATTATTCTAAAATAAACAAAATAAACAATGTAGAATGAAATATTCAACATGAAGAGTTCATGTTCTACATTGAATCCTACCTTACTATTGAAAATTTTTCCCCGGATTTTAAACAAATTCAGAATGATATAATTAATAATGTGAATTTCCAAGCGTTTCGGGGTGTTCAGTAATTCTTGCAACAAAGTAAGGTAGATATTATTTGTGTCATGCATTTTGCATTTCTTAATAAACTTAGACTCTTGTACTGTAAAGTTTTGTTTTCTAATAACCAATTCTTCTGTGAAGTTCTGAAAATTTGGTTGTTGATTATTCTCCAAGAATCTAAGTTCATCAAGAAAGAGTTCTTCAAAATTTAATTCAAAGCAGCACATGTTTAACACAGTTTTATTATTCTCAAGGACCTGATCTGCTTCTTCTAAAAACTCTAACTCTTCATCAAAAAATTTCTCAAAACTCAAATCAGACTCTTCTTCTTCTTCTTCTTCTGATCTTTCCTGAATGTAGTTTATTTCTAGAGGCTGATTATTTGGTTGGTCTCCTGGATTAAAAATGTTGAGATCAGCAGTCAAATTCCCAAATGACAGCTTCATTTGACCAGTTCTACAGTTGATGAGAGCATTAGAAGTGGCTAAGAAAGGTCGTCCTAAGATGACAGGTGTCTGTCCTTTGGGATTAGAAACATGCTGTGTTTCCAAGACTATAAAATCTACTGGAAAAATAAAATCTCCAACCTTAATCAGAACATCCTCTAACTCACCCATAGGGACCTTAATAGATCTATCAGCCAACTGTAAGGTGCATTTGGTTGGGTTCAGTACACCTAGACCCAATTGCTGATAGACTGAATATGGAAGCAAATTGACATTGGCCCCTAAGTCTAAAAGCGCCTTATCAATGTGAGTATTACCAATGATACATGAAATGATGGGGGAACCTGGATCTTTACGTTTCAAATGTATGGGATTTGACAGCATTTCACTGATATTGGCGGCTAAAAAGACTTTCTTTGGAACATTTATTCGCCTCTTCTTAGTACATAATTCTTTTAAAAATTTAGCATAAGATGAAATTTGTTCAATTACATCTAAGAGAGGAATGTTGACCTTAACCTGCTTGAATGTCTCTAGGATTTTCTCCTCCTGAGGAGAGTGTTTCCTAGACCTGAGTCTATCTGGAAAGGGAGCAACCGGTCTAAATCTATCAAAAGCAGGCTCAGGTTCGGGTTCAGGTTCTTGGACATCTGTAGGGAGTGATTGTTGAATAGATTCATCAGAAGGAGAAGGAGAAGGAATTTGTACAGGATCAAGAGTTTGACTTGGAGGAGTTCTCACTTGATTATCGACCTGTCTACCTGACCGAAGTGAATGGATTGCATTTACTTGGGCTTCATAGGATGAACTGCATCCTGTGTTCTTAGGGTTGACCATGGGTTGACTTGGAAATTTTCCTTTCTCTCTTTCACTCACGGCACTAGCTAGTTGACCAAGTTGGGATTCTAATCTAGCTATAGCTTGAGTGTTGGAGTTGAGCATTTGTCCGGTTAATTGCATGAAGGAATTCAGCGTGCTAGACGTTTGAGTCAACATATTCGTAGTTTGAGTAGAGGCCTTAATTATGGTTTCTAAACCCCTTTCCAAGACATTGAGACGTTTATCCTGATCTGGATTGTGATGAGTCTGAATTACAGCTTGATGAAGAGGAGACTGATTTTGATACGGCAGATTAGGTTGTTGAAATTGTGAATGAGAATTGAACGGAACTGTGTTTCCCCTAGGAAAACGTTGGGTCGAAGCGGGAGTGAAATTTTGAGTTCCGGGAGAATTTCCTAGATTCCATGCAAAGTTGGGATGATTTCTCCAACCTGGATTGTAGATTGAAAAAATGGATCATTTTTAGGGTGCTGGAATGCAGCGTTCATCTGTTCTAATGAATTGTTGTTTCCTAGGAGAGGGCATTCCTCTGAAATGTGGGTAGGAGACTGACAATTATGACATCCTGAGGCAGAAACGCGATTGATTTGAGCTGGAGCTCGTTCCTTAATTTCTAAAGCTTCTAACCTTCGCAGAATCGTCGCCATCTTCGCTTCAGAAGCAATGTTTGACTCCAAGGAAAGACCACAAGACTTAGATTGGGGAACTGATGAAACCCTATCATCGCACTGTTCCCATTGCATTGTTTTTTCAGAAAGACTCTCCAAAAACTCCCAAGCTTCATCAGCATTTTTCCTCATAAAATCCCCGTGGCACATTGATTCTAAGGAAGTTTTTGCAGAATAATCTAATCCCTCATAAATTATTTGGCACAATCGCCATTTTTCTAAACCGTGATGAGGACATTGGATGAGAAGATCTTTAAATCGGTCAAAATACTTTCAAAAAGTTTCTCTCGGGATAATTTTAAAGTTTTGAATGTTGTTCCTAAGCTTTACCGTTTTATGAATAGGAAAAAATTTCTTAAGAAAAACGGTGACAAATTCATCCCAAGTTGAGATGGAATTTGTTGGTAAGCTGTACAGCCATTTTTTAGCTTTATCCTTAAGAGCAAATGGAATAAATCTAAGCTTAACCGCATCTTACTTTAATTCTCTCATTTTAATCATAATACACACTTCCTCAAATTCCGAAATAAAAATATATGCGTCTTCTGTTTCATTACCAAGAAATTTGGGAAGCATGTTTATGTATTACGGTCTAAGCTCAAAACTTATTCCATTTGTTTCGGGGAGCCTAATGCATGAGGGGATTGCATTCCTAATGGGATAGCACATATCATGAAGAACGGGTAGATTAGGATGCTCCATTTCTATGATTGGTTCAAAGCGAATTAATCGATGTGTATTATCCCTAATCCACTGTTGCATACACTAAAATATTTCTTTTTATTTTTTTCCTTAAAGGAAAGAAAGAAAATTAGGTTTTTTTTTAAGGAAAGAAAGAAAATTAGTTTTTTTATATGAGAAGATAAAGAAAAAGAAAAAATCCTAACTAAAACAAATCAAGGCAATTACTTTTCAATCAACTCTAACTCTAGGGTTTAACCTAACTCAACTAGACCAGCTCCTAACCAAAAACTCCTACAGTGAAAAGATCAAAGTTTTACCCAGGTAGTTAGCCAGGTAAGGATAGTACTAGAGGGTGATCAAAGATCAATTAAGTACCTCTTTCCTTGCGGAGCGCTTTACGTAACCCCTAAACCTTGCCTTAGACACCAACTATACTGAGAAAACTTAAACCGTTCACTTAAGGATTTCTTGTTCCTTATTGAGCTCGAATCCTTAGGGGCCAACGTCTAATGAGTTTTAGAAGGCTTGGGTTTGTGAAGTAAGGAATTAGTGATTTGTGGGCTAAGGAAAGGGTGATGAAATCCCTTACCTTATCTTGATTGGGGTTTTGCCCTTAAGAATGCTTTAAGTGTGTGCCAAATCAAGTGCAACAATCACTTTGGTGAATTCCTACACTATATGAAATGCAACCCTAGAAATTAAAAGCGACTAAAAAGGATGATAAAAAGAAAATCTTAATATTTTTTTTAATTATGGTCAACAACAATCAAATGTGAGAAGATGACTCATGTTTGAATTTATTATCTTGTTAGTTAATGTCCAAGTGAAAGATGAATTTTATTATGGTCAACAAAAGTAAAATCTTTTTTTTAAATCCTAATTGTCACTAATTGTAAAAAACTAACTAAAGGTGTGGAATTGAAAATATAAGGAAGAAGACTTACCACAAGCGAATCTCCAATTCCTCAATCTCCAATTCTTGATCTTTAATCTCCAAGTAGTTCTTTCACAATAAACACACAAATTAAAGAACCAAAATAATTAAAACCTACTTAAGCACCTTCCCCGGCAACGGCACCAAAAACTTGACGCGGTATAAACATGTACCAAAAAGGTTGCAAGTGCACAACCGTGTCAAGTTATAGTATTTAAGATATCAATCCCACGAGGAAGGTGTTTCGTAGGAGAAAATATGAAATCGGTTCTTATGTTGTGTGCATGACAAGTAGGAGTGATAAGTGAATGTGATTGTGAAGAGATTGAGAGAGTGAAAATGGTGTGAAAGTTGGTGCAAGTGTAAGTGAGAGTGGATTTGAAAGAGAATGAGTATGATCAATAAGGTGAGAAGGAAAAAATGAATAAAATCAAGAAACAAATAAAAATCAAGAAACAAATAAAAATCAAGAATGAAGAACAAAATTCTAGAATAAAAGAAAATACAAGAAATTAAATATGGTGGATTCAATTATAGATATGGATAATCTAAAATTGTACCCACTTCTTAGAAAAGGGTGATTCCCTAGATGGTTCTAGCCTAAAGGCGAATCAAACAAAATAAAAATAAACAAAAAGAAAAACTAAACCCAAGAGGGTTCTAGCCTCAAGGTGAATAGTATAAGAAATTAAAATCTAACTACAAAATAAATTGCAAAATCTAATTACAAAATAAAATTACAAGAATTAAATGTAAGAAAATAAATCTACTCTATAAGCATGAAATAAATCTAAGGCAAGAGGGTTCTAGCCTCTTGGCTATTTAACAAGAAAAATAAAATCTAATTACAAGCATAGAAATAAATCTAAACTAATAAGCAATAAAAGAGAAAAAGAAAAGAAATGCAAACCTTCAAATAATTCTCCATCTTCATCTTCATCTTCATCATCCAACAAAGAGAAGAAGAAAAAAATTTAAAGTGGTGAAAAAATTATTATTATTAATTGCAATAAAAATTACAATTTTGGAAGGCCTTCTCAATTAAGAGTAGCTCTCCTCTCCAAAAGGAGTTACAAAAATTTTCACACACTTAACCCCTCACTCTCTACCCCTATTTATAGTAATCTTCAATGAATATGAGCCATTGGATTTGTCTTGAGCCCCAAGTAACAATCTCCACCTTTGAATTTGTTAGTGAAGAGTTTGCTTTTTGTTCTTCTCTAGCCCATATGATTTGAATTTCGAATTTAATTTTCTGCAGCCCATCAATTGATCAAGTTTGGCCCATTCACATGAAAATCCAAATTGATTTTCGGCCCATTGAAATTTCTGCAGCAATCAAGTCTTTGTTTGATTTAAATCTTCAGCCCATGTGATTTCCCAAATGAAAATTTAATTCACAAGCCAAGCCGGCCCACTTGCTTTGATTTTCGGCCCATTCTTTGCATTTGCTGTGATTCAAACTAGCAGCAACCAAATCCATATGCAGCAGCTACATCCGGTCTTGATTTTCACAACAAACAAAATCAAAGTCCAATGTATGTGAAAAAAAAAATCCAAAAGCCTAAGTCTTCAGCACCAGTTCGGCCCACACTTGATTTTCAAGTCCAATTCAAAGCAGCCAGCCCACTTCATTTGATTTCAAATGAATATCATGTCCGGCCTGTAGGCGTGTAAAATTGCCTATAGGTCCCTTAGCTTAGCTCGGCACGATGATTCGACAAATCAACGGACGGTCGAGCGACGAGTCGACGAGGCACGCAAGCAACGGAATACGTTCGCACGCGGAATCAAACCAACGTTTCGGGAATCACCGAGTCATCTAAACAAGAGCGAACTCGGTGATATAACGATCGAATCAAGATCAATCCCGGACTCGAACTCAGGAACGGATTAACTGCCATATTTGGAATCAAGTCAATGAGTCGATTCCAGAAACCGAATCAAATCCGAACGACGGAGAACCGGAAACACCGGAAAACGACGAAACGAACCAACACCCGGGAACTCGGCCTAAACCGAGCCAACCCGGGGTGGCTCGGCCCAAGCCCGGGAACTCGGCCCCGACTCCCCCCTCTCTCTTGTGCACAAACGCACAGTGAAGAGAGGCTATAAATAGGGGGGGTGGTTGTTCATTTTGGAGAGACTTTTTGGTTGAACTTCTAAAGAGCCGAAACTCTGCCGGATTGTCATCTCAACTCGGAATTGTGAAGGCTTGAAGCTTGGACCCTCGGATTCAGTTTTCGGCGAGCACCCGCGACAAACAAGGCAGGAGTTCGAAGAAGCTAATCCTCAGATCTACATCGTTCTACTCCGGATCTAAGCTTGGTTCTTAGATCCCGAGATTCGAGCGGTCGTTTCCTTGGCGAAACGATCCCTCCCGGCTATTATCTCCTTGGTGGGATAATACCCGTAATACGTTGTAGATCTGCTTGGATCCAGATCTCACGGTGGTCAACGGTAATCAACCCCGACGCAGGCAAAGAACCCCACAAAGCGAGCGACCGCAAAATAGGAGCTCGCGGTCTGTTCAAAGGAAAGTTGTAATTTTTTGTTTCTTTCTTTATTTCGATCTCCATTGTAACCGGCTCTTATAAAAAGACCGGATATTTGTAAAACGCATAAAGTTGTTTTCAAAGTTTGTAATGGAATCCTCAATGAAGAAGAATACGATTTTCCACGCGAACAATCTGGCGACCACAGTGGGAGCCAACAGCTTCGCTGCCGAAGCTGGAGCGTCGCAGCCGCGGATCTCGATCCCGGTCGTGGAGGAGGTCGAGTATGAATTCGACCAACAGAAGTACGAGGAATACGTCTCCTCGTCCGGATCTACCTCCTCCCCCAAGTCCAAGAAGTCCCAAAAGCTCTCCTCTAGGAGAAAGGTGCGTTGGTGCGATGAAGTTGAAGCCACCAACGACAACCTCACCACAATCGACGCCGAAGCTGCGTTGAGTGAGGCCCTACCGACCTCAAAGAAGGTCAAATCCGTCATTGAAGGTGTGGTGACTCTCTCCAAGAGAGCCCGCCAGAGGCAGCGTCAACGCCTCGCGAAGCAATTCGCCAAGGCCATGGAGTCCGTTGACGGGGTCCGTTATCATGCGGATCTGAAGAACAAACGAGGCAAGCAGCCTCAACAGCAAATGCAGGGTGGTTCCTCTAAACCATCAACTATGGAGTGGGTCCGTGTCAAACGGAATCGCTCGACTTTGGAGGAGCGCATCCGCAAACGCCGTGCGTTATCGGCGCAAGCACGGGCCAAAGCTGAAGAAGCCCGTCGGAAGCTGCAGAAGGAGGTGGTCAAGAAGCCGCCACCAACTCGCAAGGTTTGGAGGCCAAAGTCTGAAGCGGTTCAGGCTAAGGAACAAGACCCGCAGCCTCCAAAGATTCAACACCCGGCAAAGCAACCCAAACAGCCGGTGATTGCCGCAACTGCCCTGGGAGATCCCGCAGGACCATTCCAGAAGAAAAAAATCCGTTTTGGAGCGACTCGGTCCACTTCCGAAGGAACGAGGTAAAACTCCAATTCAAGAACGCTTGGGGCCAATGAAGAAACCCCAAACAATGCAACATGCTGGGGGTCGCCGCAACCCTCAACACTTGGAGAAAACCGCGGCACCCAAGCGCACCACTTTGCGCATAGAAGTGCAAGAGTCCGCTGAAAATTCACGCCCACAAAGGCATGTTTCGAGGCGTGTGACTCTGGAAGGTCCGAAAAAGACAATTATCCCTCAGAAGGAAACGTTGTCATCTGATGACGACAACGTTATACCTGAGAGATCGTGCCAACACACGATAGGTTGCTCCGCCACTCAAACGGACGAGCTGTATTATCGTGCCGGGGGTACGAATAAATCCAGAAAGAGGAG
The DNA here is from genome assembly GCA_022839385.1 of Asparagus kiusianus. Taxonomy (NCBI): domain Eukaryota; kingdom Viridiplantae; phylum Streptophyta; class Magnoliopsida; order Asparagales; family Asparagaceae; genus Asparagus; species Asparagus kiusianus. Next base: position 18,934 of record BQKN01058946.1, on the reverse strand, counting down.
CCCTCGAAAGCTCGAAACACAATGTCCTTGTTCGAAGCTCATTCGGGCGGTACTGTCGGAATGCAACTGTGTTAAGACAGTCCCCGAAAGAGTATCTGTGTTCGAAAGACTCAGCAATGGAACGCCGAAACCAAAGCATAGGCGCTTCCAACGAAGAAGGAAGATGGTCGAAGACGGTGAGCGTTCAAGAGTCACCGCAAATATGACCAGCACAGGAACATCGGCTCAGGATAACCCCGAGGCGGTTCAAGAAATATCCCGACGTGTAACTCGTCTACAATCCGGGGCTATCATTCGCGCGACGTATGGTAGAATCCGAACGAGAGTACCTTCGGGAGATGAAGAATCAGATGCTGGCTCAGCAGTGGCGTCTGATAACACAGTGTCCAGCGAAGGACAACCCCGCGAGGCGTTTATGATAAGCGCGGAGCAGGTGGCCAAGATGCTTGAAGATGCCATGGCCAAACAACAGGAGACCTTTCGGTTCGAAATGCAAATGGCTATGCAGAACATGAGAGAGATGCATGACCAACAGCTTCAAACATTGAGGGACCAACAAGGTGAACCAAGTCGTCAGAACCAGAACAACCTGGAAGATGAGGACACAAATGAAGCTCGTAATACCAACAACCCTCCCATCAATCCAGGAGGTGGTAACGAGAACGCCAGTGAAGACACAGGTGAAAGCCTAAAAATTAAAAATCTCGAGAGCAAGATTAACACATTGATCTCTGCTCAAGAGACGAAAAAGACGGGCATACCTTGTCCCTACCCAAGAGAGTGGGAATCTATCCCATATCCGGCGAAGTTCAGTCTAATTAACTTCACGCCGTTTAATGGGATGGGATCACCAACTCAGCATTTGATTTACTTCAAATCACACTTGGGAGTCATCTCGGGTAATGAGCCTCTGATGGTGCGGTCATTCGTCGGCACTCTTCACGGAGCTACCTTCGATTGGTATCGTCGCCTCAAGCCAGGAAGCATAAACAGCTGGGACGACATGGAGACCAAATTCCTTGTGAATTTCTTCGACGACGATACTAAAATCTCTATCGGGACATTGCTCGATGAGAAGCAGAAGGACGGAGAATTGGTCGAAGTCTTCGTCAAAAGGTTCCGAAATAAGGCGATGAATTGCCGGGACCCGATCAGCGAGGAGTTCATTCTTCAGACCTGCCACAATAACCTCTCACTGGATGTTTTGGAAGTAATGGGCACAGCTCCATCCAAGACATGGAAGGACTTGAAGGTCCGAGGCGAGCAAGCTGAGCGGTTCCTCAGGAGGAAGAAGGCGGAGAGAGGCCAACCGGCTACAAACCCTCCGAAGCAGAACTTCAATCAGAAAGGAAAAGGTAAAGCTCAGGTTAATGCTGTTGATGCTAACCAAACCTTTCAATTGCAACCTCAGCAACAGCAGCAGCAGTAGCAACGAGCTCCACAGCAATCGCAGCCACATTGGCAGCAGCGGTCTCAGAAGCAAAAGTCTTCGGAGCCGAGGTTTCCCAAAGTCTACTCCTTCAAAGATGACGAAGTTCCCGGCATCTTCAAGTACTTGTTGGAGAACAACAAAATTCAGTTGCCGGCGATTGTGGATCATGAAGGAGCCACTAAAGTGACGGACCCGAAGTACTGCGTGTACCACAGAGCGGTCCACCACCCAACGAAGTCTTGCTATCACCTCAAGGATAAGATCCAAGCATTGATCGACGTAGGGGTCATAACTCCGAAACCGGCCAAGAATGTGGGAGCAAATACGGTGTCAATCAGCTTTGGATCAGTGCCTACAGCTTGGTTTGAGCCTAAGCGCGTCACCAAAGTCGGGATGAAAACGGTGAATGATGATCCACATGGACAGCGCCAAAAGGGACTTGTGCCACACACAGCCCCGAACGGCGAAATCCTTTGGGTTCACCCTGACCTGATTGAAGATGAACAATGGGCCGGATCATCATCCACGAAGAAATCTAAAGGGAAAGGAAAGTCTTGCTACGGAGTTTCCGCCATCCCAGGAAAAGATGACGAAGGAATCCCAGCTTTCCCACTTTCTGAAGATGAACAAGAAGTCTTCACCACCAGAAGCGGGAACCAATACCATTTCAACTATCCATCACATAATGAACAAGCAGCTAAGCTAGGGGTGACAAAACAGGGACCAGCCAAGACTCTTACAGAGATAGGGGTGATCCCAATTCCCAAACCGGCTGAAGATGTTCGACGACAGCCGGCAGATAAACAGAAAGACAAAGGATCCCAAGAGGTTCAGAACCCGAAGCAGTCTCGCTTCAGTCGTCCAATTGGAGGAGATAAACCGGGAAGTTCGAAAAATCCGCGTGTCTTCGACATCATGGCTCAGCTGGCCAATATTCCAGCACGGATAACGCTGTACGAGCTGTTGCGGTTATCCAAGGAGACTAGAGAAGCCTTACAAGAGGCCTTGGCCGATTCAGAGGCGTTCCTCACCAGGATCAAACCAGCACCTGAGGAGTTAGAATTGTTAGCCCAACAGTGTAACGTGGCAGCTAAGAACCTTCCCTGCATCACCTTCACCAAAGAGGACATGCAGACGAAGAATTCAAACCATGATCGGCCCCTGTACTTCGTCGGGTACATTGGCTCCAGCGAAGTTAACCGAATCCAAGTGGATCCGGGTTCCGCTGTGAGTATTATGCCACTTCGACTGATGCACAGCCTTGGCATTCCAGTCAGCAAGTTGGCGTCTACAGGCACAGTCATATACGGATTCAACACCAGCGGGTCAAGACCTTTGGGTAAAATCCGGATAAAGTGCCAAATGGGCGATTTAAAGACGGAGGTCACGTGCTACGTGATTGATGCTGAGACATCCTATAACTTACTATTGGGTCGGCCTTGGATCCATAGTAATGTTATAGTTCCCTCCACTCTACATCAGTGTTTGAAATATGTCGACACTGATGGAAGAGTTAGGACGGTGGTCGCGGATAAGCAGCCATTCAAAGGGTACGAGAACTACTTCACAGATTCTCTCCTTTATGGTAACGAATCCGATACAGAACCATCGGTCCAAGGCACGGACAGCGGAGAAGAAGCTGATTCCGAGGCCGGATTCGATTACAATGGTGGTTTTGTTTTTAATGACATTATACCCTTTGTAATCAATCTCGACGACGAACAGTCGTCAGATGGCGGTTGTAACTGGCAACTTGCCGAACTTGAAATAAATAATGGTTTAGAGTACTCCTTGTCTTTTGATGATGCGATAAAGGGATTGTACGATAATCCCGAATTATGTATGCCGCTCCGATCGTCGTATGTAACGAAGAAGCGTCTCCAACACTCTTTCGGAACAACTCAGATTATTCCCGCCAAAATAGGGGGACAAAAAGAAGTGATCTTCGGTAGAGGAGAAAATCTTCCGGTGCCAGATCATTTCCTAAGAGAGGATGAAGATGGTGACAAATCTGGTTTACATTTGTCTAAGTACAGTCCAGAAGCGCGCAAGCTCATGGAAAGACAAGGATATGATTTCACACTCGGAGAAGGTCTATACTTCGATCGAGGTTCCCGTGTCCCAGTCAAAGCGGCATATGTACCAAAGGGTAAACCGGAGGGCTATTATCGTCACAAGAGAGGCTTAGGCTATATTTTATCAGATGACGAATGTGGGTGGCAGATCATCGATCAAATTGCTAACAAGGCTAAGGATGGGTATTTGCCAGATTCTTCAGCTGAAGATTCCGACACAAGTTTGGGAGAAATGTTCAAGACCTTAATGTCGAACATGACTACGGCTGATCCATCTACAATGGAGGACGACGATCAAATGCAAACGTGGGAGGACCCATGGGTTCATCACCTGAACATGCAATATGGTGATAGGTTCGAACAGAGAGAGCCACCCACCGAAGACGAGGTAGTCCAAATCAATATGGGTGATGAAGCCAATCCAAAGCCCATATTCATCAGTGGTAGTCTTCCATCAGATGAAAAGGAGGAATTAATTGCCTTGATCAGAGAGTATATCGACGTCTTCGCCTGGAACTACGAAGACATGCCAGGGCTCGATCCTAATGTGGCAATGCACCGCCTCGACATCAAGCCGGATGCCAGACCTGTCAAGCAACAGAAAAGACGGTTTCGTCCGCAGATCATGGAAGCCATCGAGGCTGAAGTTAAAAAGTTGATCGACTCAGGATTTATTCGGGAAGAACAACATCCAGACTGGTTAGCCAACATCGTTCCAGTCATGAAGAAAAATGGCAAGATCAGGATTTGCATCGACTTCAGGAATCTGAACGAAGCATGTCCAAAAGATGATTTTCCCCTCCCGATCACAGATGTCATTATTGATAATACATGTGGATTCGAAAGAATGTCCTTTATGGACGGCTTTTCGGGGTATAATCAAATCAAGATGCACCCGGATGACGAAAAGCATATGGCATTCAGAACGCCTCTCGGTATCTTCTGCTACACGGTGATGCCGTTTGGTCTGAAGAATGCAGGTGCCACGTACCAACGAGCAATGACTAAGATTTTCCAGAAACACCTCAGGAAAACAGTTGAATGCTACGTTGATGATTTGGTGGTGAAAAGCCGTAGCAAAGAAGATCACATCAAGGACTTGAGAACAATGTTTGATCTCATGCGGAGTCATCAATTAAAGATGAATCCCACAAAATCCTTCCTCGGAATGTCCAGCGGAAAATTCCTTGGATTCGTCGTCACCACTAAGGGTATACACATCGACCCAGACAAGGTAAAGGCGATAAATGAATTGCAACCCCCGAAGAATCTAAGGGAACTCAGAGGATTGCAAGGGCGTTTGGCGTATATCCGGAGATTCATTTCAAATCTTTCTGGGAAGTGCCAACCATTTTCGAAGCTAAACAAGAAAGGCGTATCGTTTATTTGGGACGATGCTTGCCAGAAGGCATTCGAAGATATCAAGGCATATCTGATGAATCCACCTGTTCTTGTTGCACCAAAATTAGGTAAACCGTTCTTGATTTATATCAAGGCGATGAACCATTCGATAAGTGCTTTATTAGCACAAGACGATGATAATGGTCACGAACAGGCAGTCTATTATCTAAGTCGGACCTTGATAGGCGCCGAGTCTCGATACCCGATGATCGAGAAAGAATGTCTCGCATTGGTGTTTGCGGTACAGAAGATGCGACATTACTTAGTTGGCCAGACGATTTACGTCATTGCCAATGTTAATCCGGTACGAGTGTTCATGACTCAACCAGGTTCGATGAATTGGCGGTTAGCAAAGTGGGCCCTTCTCTTGTCCCAGTATGATCTACACTTCAAACAGCAGAAGTTGGTCAAAGGACAAGCGATTTGTGATCTTTTGGCGGCAAGCCCGACAACAGATACAGTCGAAGTATATGATGATTTACCAGATGAAACCCACGAGGTTAATACCACGTCACACCAACAAGTATGGCAGTTATATTTTGATGGTGCCTCGAGAGCAGTCAATAAAGCAGTAACCCCGGGATGTCCTAAGGTCACTTCTGGAGTTGGAGTTGTCTTAGTTTCCCCAGGGAAGCACGTGATGCCTCGAGCTTATTCGCTGATGAGTCCATGCTCTAACAACGTAGCCGAGTATAACGCACTCCTCATAGGACTCAGTTTCGCCAAGGAGCTGGGGGTCAAATATCTCGAAGCCTTTGGGGATTCTCAACTAATTGTCAACCAAGTTCGTGGGGAGTATGAAGTCAGGAACCCAGACCTGATTCCATACCACCAAGAGGCCGTCAGAGTGGCAGATTCTTTTGAAGAATTTTACATTGAATACATCCCGCGTCTTCAGAACGCTTATGCAGATGCACTGGCAGCACTAGCAGTATCACTCGCGCAACCGCCCGAAACTGAACTGCTAGTCACAGTAAGATCACACCAACTCTGCGTACCCATATACGATATGGATATTGAAGAGGAGGAAGATAGAAACGTAAACGCCAAAGAGGTGAACTCAACCCAAATCGGGTCCGAGTCCCGAGATTGGCGCTTTCCCATTATTGACTACGTCCAATACGGCATTTTACCAGAGGATGTAAAAGAAAAAGAATCTATCCGCCGAAGAGCACCACGGTTCTTTTACAATCCCGAGACCCGTACGCTGTATCGCCGGGGGTACGATGACTTGCTTCTCCGATGCCTTTCGAATGAAGAAGCAAAAGAAGTTCTTAAGGAAGCACATGAAGGAGAATGCGGTGCGCATCAGCCTGGTCCCAAGCTGTATGATCGAATCAGAAGAATGGGATATTTCTGGCCAACAATGGTTCGTGACGCGATTGAGTACGCTCGAGAATGTCACGCTTGTCAAGTACATGCAAACTATATGCACCAGCCACCGGAGCGGTTACACGCGTCAACCACGTCCTGGCCATTCGAGACATGGGGTATGGACATTGTCGGTCCTATCTTTCCTCCTTCAGTAAAAGGTGATCGATTCATCCTCGCTATCACCGACTACTTTTCAAAGTGGGCTGAAGCCATTCCGCTTAAAGAAGTAAAGACGAACAACGTCATCAACTTCATCAAGCATCACGTCATATACCGACATGGCGTGCCGAGGCGGATCATTCATGACAACGGTCCGCAATTCATAAGCAACGCCTTCATCCGGTTCTGTGACAAGTTCAAGATCCAAGATGTTTCGTCAACACCTTATTACCCTGCCGCTAACGGATTAGCTGAGGCTTTCAACAAGACGATCATCAAGATCTTATCAAAACTCGTGAAGACCAATAAACGAGATTGGGATGATAAACTCGGCGAAGCGCTCTGGGCTTATCGTACTACCATACGCACACCTACGGGAGCTACTCCATATTCGTTGGTCTACGGATGCGAAGCTGTGCTATCGTTGGAGATTCAAATCCCCTCCCTTCGGATCGCTCTCGCAACGGAGATGACGACCGAAGAACATCATCAAAAACGTCTTGAGGAACTCGAAAGGCTGGACAAAAAGCGCTTGGAAGCTCAACAACACATCGAGTTCTACCAGGCTAGGATATCCAGGGCTTTTGACAAAAGGGTTCGCCAAAGAAGCTTCAAGGAAGGAGATCTGGTCCTCGCTGCTCGCCGACCAATAATCCTCACCTCCAAGAAGAAAGGTAAATTCGAACCTAAGTGGGAAGGGCCGTTTGTAATAGATACAGTCTATTCAAACGGTGCTTACCGCCTAATTTCTTTAGAGGGTAACAGGCAATTAATGCCAATAAATGGGAAGTTTTTGAAAAAGTACTATCCCTAGTACGTTCAGGACAACTCATTTATCGGGAAGTTCCTTGAAGAATATTACACTTAATATTCTAGAGGATAACCCAATTTTATTTTTACCACCAAAATCCCTCGCTGATCAATTTCAATTGACAGTGAGTCCACCGAAAAGGTTCACTCTCAGTTCGGAGTCCCCTTTCGATGAACGAAAGAACTCCATTTCTTTTCTCTTGGGTTCAACCTTTTTATGGTTGTAACTGAAGTTGAAATTTCTCTTCGATAAACGAAGAACTCATCTTTCGATCTGATAACCAATCCTATAAAAGGAAAGTTTGTCAGTATCTTCCAGATTCTCGGAGTGGAGATCCCACTTCTAGTTTCCTTCTTGCACTGGAAATAGAATATAAAATTCTTCCTTTCCAGAATCAAGGAATAGAATATAAAATTCTTCCTTCCTTGTTCGGGGAATAGAATATAAAATTCTTCCTTCCCCACACCAACTCTTTTTCCAAAGTTTACCAATTTAGGATTCATCCTAGGTATTTTATCCCGAAACCTAAGCAGGGATAAGTCTGCGCCTAACACGTGCTGCCGGTTTAGTCTTTTTCCGATTGAAAAAGACACCAGAGTTCGATTCTGGGGTATTTTATCCTGAAACCTAAGTAAGGATAAGTCCGCACCTAACACGCGCGGCCGGTTAGTTCTTAACCGTTAAAAAGAACACCCGTCTGCATATTCAACGTTGTGGCAGGTTGTTATTAATAACACCGAAATCCATGCCTCACACGCATGGGGAATTTTATCCTGAATCCTAAGAAAGGATACGTCGACGCCTAACACGCGTCGCCGGTTTGGTCTTTATCCGCAGAAAAAGATACCAGAGTCTGACTCTGGGGACCCTTATCCCGAAGCCTAACTAGGGATAAGTCAACGTCTAATACACGTTGCTGGGTAGCCTATTCCCATAACAATGGCAAAGTCTACATATTCGAAGTTGTAGCACAAAGCCTAGGGGAGTTCATTCCTTTAGCACAACGTCACATGCGGAACGGATTAAAACAATCCGCATGTAAGCCCGACTCAAACGGTAGTCGGTAAGAGCACATCAAATCTGTTGAAGGCTGAGGATTTGCCAAAAATCCTAAGTCAACGTCTCATACACGTTGCTGTTTAGTCTTTTCACAGGAGAAAGACGAAGTCTACGTATTCAATATCGTAGCACTAAAAGAGTTAACTCTTTTAGCTTAACGTCACGTGCGGAACGGATTTAGATAATCCGCATGCTAGCCCGACTCAAACGGTAGTCGGTAAAGGCTAATCAAATCCGTTAGAGGCTGGGGGTTAGCCAAAAATCCTAAAGCCAACACCTCACACGTGTCGCCGGGTAGCCTATTCCCGTAACAATGGCGAAGTCTATGTATTCGACATCATAACACAAAGTCTCAGAGAATTCAATCTCTGAGCATAACGTTACATGCGAACGGATTTAAACAACTCGCATGCTAGCCCGTCTCAAACGGTAGTCGGTAAAGGCTAACCAAATCCGTTGATGGCTGAGGGTTTGCCAAAAATCCTATGAGTATTGTGGTCAATCATTTCAAATGGAATGACGAATCATAATAAAGATAAAAAGGAAATTCACTAAAAGAGTCAAAAGTCAAATCACTCAGTAAACAAAATCAAACATCAAACCCGTGGCTAAAAATCTGCTGACTGAACTTAGACAGCTTATCATCATAAGCTTGGCTAAGCTCAGCCCTAATGGACTCCTCAGTGGCGGCCGAAGTCTTCACAGCAGTCTCTTCTGTCTCGGATAGCTTCTGCTTCAAGGACTTCAACTCATCAGACAAAGCCGTGCAGGTCTGCTGGTCCTGTGTCTTCGTCATCTGAAGAACATCAAAAGTCTCCTCCTTTTCACGGAGTGCTCTTCTGAGCTGGTCTATCTCGGTCGCACAGGAAATGAGAGAAGAATCGAGCTCGGCAAGTGAAGATAACCTGGTAGCAAGGCCAGTCTCAACTCGGGCTACTCGGTCTCGCTGCACCTGAACCTCAAGATCAGCAAGAAGCTGAGTCTCGCGCAGTGACTGTAAACGAGTATCCAGCTCAGCAGCAATGAAGGAAGAAGCACCGGTATCTCGAAGCTCACGAAACATCTGAAGCTCACGCTCTAAGCAGTCGAGATCGTCAACTATGGCCTTCGCCAAATCTGGGTATCCTGCCTCCCTTATCAAATTGATTCTGGAATTAAGGAGAGGTTTGAACTGGTGAAGGGAAAGTCCGCTGTGGAAGAGCTTGCCAATCATAGCCTTCACAAAGGAGAAGAAGGAGCGAACTTTTAGACAGATAACGATCTTGTCGGGATCGTCGTCAGATAACAACCCCTTCACTAGGTTATGAAGACGAGAAGAACGCCCTGCACAAAAAAGAGGAGAAGTCCGTTAAAAGTTTTAATGAGAAAAAGGAATAACACTCTTCAATGAGTTAACTTATACCTTCTTCCCCTTGAGCCGCTGGGGGTAGTGGAGGTGTAACGGCTGTAGGTGCATCAACTGGTATAGTTGGTCTCACAGCCGGCTCGACAGGGTCTTTCTCAACAAAAGCTCCTGCCAGATTCAAAACGGAATTCGCAGAGGCGTTACATTATAGTTGCATTAGTCAAGATTGGCTAGTCCTATAATTAACTCAGAAAGAAGCACATACCTTCAAAGGAACCATCCTCAGGATTTTCAGCGAAGGCGGGCTCAGAAAACATATCCCCAGGTAACTAGTCATCGATCTGAGGAGAGCTATATATGTAGCACATCATAGGAGTGTCCGCAAACAAGCTTCCCTCGTCGAAGTCATCGATGGAGAAATCTAACATAAAAGAATATCAGTGCCAAAGAAGAGTGAAGAGACTACAACTAATGGAAATGAGTTACCTCTCATGGGTGCATCAGCCTCTTCATTTCCAGGATTCGCCTCCTGCAAATTATCTGAAGAAGCAAGAAGTAGAGGACAGTTAGAAGATACACAAATTCATTCGTGTATTATCTAAAGAAATACGGTGTCAGTGTTAGATGTACCTGGATTCACGGAATCGGGTCCTACATTGATCTCCTCTCTAATGTCAGCAACCCCTATAGGCCTCTCTACAGGGGGTGGTGGGTCAGACTCATCGGGAGATACGGGAATAGGATCGGGACTCATCTCATTCTCCCCACGCGCTCCTATATGGAGGTGGAAAAGTATAAGTCAATGTGCTAAATAACCAAGGGAATGGTTTTCAGGATAGATGTTACCTCTATCACTAGCAGGATCGTCACCAGCAAAGTCCATATCTAAGGCTCGGGAAGCTGCACGCGGCTTACGGGCTAATCTCTTCCGCCTAGCAGTGGGGATCGAAGGTCTCGCCTGAGGAGGAGGATGAAACTCTTCATCATGATCAACTGTGGTCCCTAAAACGTCAAACCATAGTCAGTTTCAATATTTCTAGAAGATAAAGGGAAAAGTTGAATCGCAAACTGTAGGCATCGAAAATTGCCGATAGGTCCCCGAACATAGCTCGGTGTCAACGAGCGGCGATCGAACGTCACTACCCGGTTCACAAGAGCTCAAATGACGCCGGTGAGCGACTGAAGCAAACCGACGGATTACGTGAACCGACAGAATGTCAGAATCGCAAGGATACGGGTTGACCGAAAACCCCGCTATCACTGCAATCGGACCAACGCCCGCTGCGCCTCGATCACCCCACAGATAATCCAACCATCGGGGCCTACAGAGCTCGCCGTCACGATTCCAACGCATCCGAAATCCCCCAAATCCGAGTTCGGACAAAAAGTCAACGGCGAGTCAACGGCGGGACAACGGCACAGCCCCGGGCTGAACCGGGGACACACGAAGCTGTCTCGGCTGGCTCGAGACACCCCATGGGGGGTGTCCCGGCTTGGCCAAGACGCCCCTAGGGGGGTGTCTCTCCTCTTAGGGGTGTCCATATCAGCCCCCCCCTCTCCTTTTGGCTATAAATAGCCCCCTAGGCCTCCATTG